>JANHFJ010001861.1:77906-89146 GCA_032468195.1 Cerberus rynchops
CTTAAATAATCTACCTCTCTTAACCACTCCATAATCTCCCTCCCTGTCTATACTACCCCCCTTTGCCTACTACCTTGCGAGCGATCGAAAACACATTTCATTGCATTTCGTACTATGTATGTATATGTATGTGATGAATAAATTTGATTTGATTTGATTTGATTTGAAAAACACCCCTCAACATGAGTGATATTGAGTTGGCCATGCTCGCCCAGTCACATGACCAGCCATGCCCTCCAAGCCATGCCCTCCAAGCCATGCCCAAAGAACCAGTAGTAAAAACATTTGAATTCCAGCACTGGTAGCTTCCGTCAGTGTGGCAGGAATGAATTGTGAATTCGAAAAGATCAAATAAATGAATATTTTGGATTCAAGACAATAGCATACTTCAGATAAAATATCATACTGAATTATTTCATTCTTTTTGGATTCTCTACACAATCCCATATAGCTGACTATTTATTTAAATGTACAAAACAATATAGGGGAAAAAAAACAATATCAGCATAAAATGTACCAAGAAAACGCATGAATATTCCATATTGAGCCATGGTATCTTAGAAGATGAGCATGGCCAGCATATGATGCATCTGGCCTGCCGGCCGGGAGTTTGATAGCATTCCAATAGATGTTAAAAACTTGTTATGAGAAAGGTAATAACGGCCCTTTCTATACAAAACGATGTAAATACAAATTCTATTTGAGGCAATATTTCTATTAAAGCTATTAGAGTTTTCCAAAATAGGTGATAGCTACACACTTTCTAAGAAAAAAAGAAGAGATGAGAAAATAAATATTGGGGATAATGCCTGAAGTTACATTCTTAAATAGAATGGTGGAGCATATTCAAGCAACTTTATCAGATACAGAAATTCCATTGTTACACTAGAGACTTTCTCTGAAGCTTTCTGGGAGAAGGGTCCAGCAGATAATTAGAATTGTCAAATATATATAATCCAGCTGTGAAAATCAAACCTGCTCCCATTCTTTGTGAAACATATACATTTTTGATTAAAAAAAACAGAAAAGAGGTCAACCCTTATAATTACATATTATGTAATACTTATTTTTCAACTGTTTTGTTCTCACAATAACCCTAAAAGTTAGCAAATTTTAAAGCAGTTTTGTTTTCTCCATTTCTAATGAAACATACTACAGTCCTTGATATCTGACCAAAACTGTGATCAGAATTTTGTTGCCAGGGAAGTGAGTTCTGTTTGATTTTATAACCTTTTTTTTGCCATGGTCTTAAGCAAATCACTGAAGTTCTGAAGTGAATCACATGGTTGTTAAACAAATCCAACTTTCCCATTGACTTCTTGTCAGGGAAGGACACAAATGTTGGATCACATGACCTCAGGAAGCTGCAACTATGATAAATACATGCTGATTGCCCAATAATAAAATTTTGATGATGTGGCCATGGTGATACTGCAACTATTATAAGAAGACAACCAGTCGAAAGTTACTTTTTTCCAGTGTTTTTGTAACTTCAAACAATCACTAAATGAATGGTTGTCAGTCAAGGACCACAACAGTACTTGGAGTCAAAAATGACTTGATACATATAATCAATCAAATATCAAATATATTATATTTTAGATTTCAAAAGATTAAGACTGTGACTCAAGATATTGTCCTTTTAGTAGTATTGAATCTGATATTATGGGACACATTGAGTTTCACAAGTCATTTCAACAGAATATTATCTGACCTATTTTAAAAGCAAGGCCAGGAAGAAGTATTTCTGAATAAGTTAAAATTTGTTGGATAAAAAACTGAAAATTACAATGGCAATTGCTAAATTTTTAATCAATTGGTTGTAAAAACAAGTTATGTATTAATATATTAAATGTTTTATATAATACTACCTGGATATCCATGCTTTACAACAAACCTATGTGATTCCACAATGGATGTCCCTCTTATTGTCATCATCACCAATAAAGTATATCTGGAGAAATGAAGCCTGCTGCTGAGGCCCCACCACAATACTCCCTATCCTGTGGTAGACGCCCATGGGCGAAATCTGACTGGTTTTGCTACTGGTTTGGTGCACGTGCATGCGCGCCAATTGTACTACAGTGTGGCGCTTTAAAGGACTTTTAGAGGCTCCAGAAGCAGCAGGGATCATCAGGAAGGCTCCGCAGATACTCAAAACAGCTGATTTACGTAGGTAAAAAAAATGGAGCATGTATAAAGAATAGGGGCTCGGGCAGGTGGGCGGGGCCAATTTCAAACTTCTACTACCGGTTCTACCAAACCAGCTAGAATCGGCTGAATTTCATCTCTGGACCTATTCCTGCACTTTGAATGTTGGCATAAAGTTTCCTTCCTTCACCTATCTGGCTCCAAAAGCCATCATTTGCAGGCATCCATTGTACTTCCAGGCAGCAAAAAGAAAGTGCTCTACCATTGGATGCTGGTGGGTGAGAAGGCTGTGTAAGGGTTCAGAGTAGGGCTCAAGGGAGAGGGGAGGGAGCTGCACTTTACCTCCACTGCAGCACATTCCAGGAGTCTCATCCTAGCACTTCAGGACATGGCATGAGGCACATGGTAACCAAGGTCTGAGATCAACAACCGTTTTCCTGAAGTAATCAGTCTGAGGTTCATATTTAAACCCAAAAAATGTTTATTAGTCCAAGGCATTGGTCTTTTTTTATCTTTTTATTGTATTTAGCTGTAGCTACCTGATTAATGTAGGAGTTATTAAATACATACTTTTTTACAGCCTCTCTATTGGGGATGAGTTTGATTATACTTTTTTGCAGCTTCTCTTGTGTTTTCCTAATCACATCTGTAAATCTTTTTCTGTGTTTTTTCCTCTTTTCTCCATTAACTGGTGTTACAGTAAAAGGAACAGATTTGTCTGAACTGAGGAAGTCAGTGTAAGAAGTGATTTGGGGCTGGGACACTATGCAGAAGAAATTAAGTTCACAATCCATTGGCTCACTACTAGTGGTTGTTGATTGAAACTCATAAGGGAATATCTTTCCCTCTGCCTTGAGTTTGGAAGCAGTTCTATAGGTGGAAGGTAAAGATATTTTGGTGAGGTAGCAACATTTAATACTTTAAAGAGCCCCATACTGCTCCTGAGTGAAGGAATGGAGCATCTGCCAATTTGAACTAAGGTAATGAAATGTGAGGCAACTGACAGTTGGAACAGGGTTCTTTTCAGGTGGGGGAGGGAATAGAATGTCTAACTCATTAGCATCAGAGCGTGTTAATTATACTATATAATAAATACTAATGATCTGATGGTCATTTCGAAAAATCTTTTCTTAGCAAGCACCTAGAAGCCAAGAGGAACATACTTGCCAAATTTCAATTTTGTAGGCTTTGCAGTTCTGGAGATTTCATGACGAGTGAATGGTATTTGGTTTTTAAATTATAGATTTATTAATTTCTTTTATTTGTTAACTGTATACTCTAACTTTAAAATTACATTTCATTTATTGTTTGGATCTTACAAATAACAATAACTATAAATAGTCAATTTGTATAACTATATGAATCTAAACTTTCCACCTTCTGGCTATTGCACATCATTTCAAATGACCTGGATTATGTGGTCCAAGCAAATTAATATATTAAATTTATGAAACCTGTAAAATGCTGTAAATTTGTGCACTTGTAATTGTAACTGATGTCACCCATATTGGAATGTTATCATATCTCTACCAGCATATTAACAGAACAGAACATCTAAACTGATATATCCTTTTTAGTAAAGCAACTTTCAGGTGGAATTTGCTGTCGTTAAGTGTTTGTTCAAATATATAAAGTTTTTTTCAGTCATGGTATAACTGATGCAGAGCAGTCACCTTAATAATAATAATCAGAACAGAACTGGAAGGGACCTTGGAGGTCTTCTAATTTCACCTCCGGCTCAGGCAGGAAACCCTGTATCATTTCAGACAAATGTTTGTCAATCTCTTCCTAAAAACCTCCAATATTAGAGCGGCCACAACTTCTGGAAGCAAGTCATTCCACTGATTAACTGTTCTGTTGTTTCTATCCTTGATTAGTTTCCATCTATTGCTTCTTGTTCTAACTCCAGTGCCTTGGAGAATAGGTTGACTCACTCCTCTCTGTGACAACCCATAAGACAGTGGAACACTACTACCATTGGAATATTGCATCAATGCATGAGCTATGAAGTGACCTGAGCCATGGAATTCTGATATGCTATCAATTCATATACAGGGAAAAATATGTGCTAAAGTAGGTACTATGTTTGCCATGAGAATTATGAAAGTGGGTATTTCCCCCCTTCCCCATTTTTAATAAGACAATATCAGACTACAAAATAAAAGTATAGCATTCCAAGATCATTTTTATAGGTGGTCCAGATTACATACATCCTTATCCCCTTTTGGGGAAAAATGGTTATATTGTATGGGTTTGCTGTTCCTATTGTTAATTCTTTTGATTTTTGGTTGTTAGCAGGAATTTTGAGATTTGACTGCAAAGAATGAACTATCTTGTCATTTACCAGTGAGCAGGAAAAACTGGGCACGTTTGGATGGTAGCAGGTAGAAAAGATTAGTTTTAATATTATTTTCCTATTTTACTCTCCAAAATAAATGTTGCAAAAACACAATAGTTGTAAAGACAATCCAAGGTCCAATGTGAAGTAGTTTTTCATGAAAAATTAGGTTCATGGGTTTTTTAAATTTTCTCTCATATTGAAAAGGAATCGTGAAAAAAGAGGCAAAAATGGTGAGTGATAAATTAGGTATCAAAATGCATATATTAACCAATAATCTGTGCAGAAGCACTAAATTTTGATTCTGATAATATGCTATGCAAATTTGCAGTTTCATATGCAAATATAACTTCTGTTGAAGAGCTAGGTAATCCACCAGGATTTCATCATTAGCACCATGCTAATAAAATATACATAATTCATAATAAATAAATATTACAAACTGGAACTGTTTTGTTTATTTGCTTATTTGAAAGTAAACTTGCTACCCATTGACAGCTGCATAGAATATGACAACAAATGGATGACAGACATGATAATGAGTAGCATCTGCTTTATTTTTATAGCTACAAATGCTAATATACACATTCATAATCTCTCTTAGGAAAAGAGAATTCCATACCAAGTATAAAGAAATGAAATCCAGATCCTCCTTTGTGCAAATGAAGCACAGATTTAAGTATACAACCCAAATTCCCAATTGTTTCCAGTGACTAAAACCCACTGCATTAGTATGGGATTACAACGCTTTAATTTAAAGCTACTGTAAAAAGAAATTAATAAATTAGGATTAGAATTCTGTTCCTTTGAATCTGGGCCTGAGGTGGGGGACAGCGTGATACTAAATATGGGCATCTGATGAAATTCTGCAATGAGTGGTCTTCCAAAAATTGGATGGCATGGCTTCAAAGATCTTCCTATTGTTCTTCCAAAATGTTGCTCAATCTACAGATGATCTTGCCAATAATGAAATAAAAAGTTGCATTTTTAGTAAAAATTCCTGCTGTAAGAGGGGACCTGCAATTAATATTGAAAAAGATCTTTTAAGTTACTCTGGTTCACATTTTTACCCATCTTGTTGCCTTTTTTTTTTTAATCTTGTTCTTCATAGAACATATGGTTTACTCTCTTGAGTTGACTCCCATCTTACTTAACATAGACTTGATGTCCTATCAAAGGGAGTAGGAATGCAGATAGGTTTAGCTGGTATTTGAAAAACTGGCACTACAGGTCTGCATTGCTGGGAGAGGCCATTGAAAATATACAATCCCCAGATGGGAGTGATTTAGTGAAATTCAAAACAAAGAGAGAAGTGAAAAGCTGTCAAATGTATCCCTGGTCTCCCTTGGATTTTGTTTGATGTGGCCACTCTCTACCTGTCTATTTTTCCTTCTTTACTTCTAAAAGCTTGAATTTTCCAGTGCAAATTGAGGTGGAGAGAGAGAAGCAGCCATATTTTATCTGTGTCCTTGTATCAATCAATTTTCGTGCATTCCAAGGAGAAAATAAATTTGGTTTCCATAGGATTGGAAAATGTTCTTGCTTTCTTTTCTTTTAAATTAATCCCCACAAAATGGCATCTGCTCATCAAAATTAATTCAATCCTTCTCTCTCCCGCTTCCCCCCCCCCCCGCATCTTCCCAGGAAATTTCTTTTGGTTGCAGAAAATATTATGTAGGCCAAGTTGGAAAGGGCGAAATAAATAAAGTCCGAAGAAATTTTTTAGAGCATTCAAAATGAAAAACAACAACATCTTGGGGCTCATGAATTCATTTCTAGCTCAGAAATTATCCTGACATGTTAAGACAACAGCTCTTCTATTCCAGCCAGCATGTCTGCTGGCCACACTGCCTAGGGATTAAGAGAATTGTAGGGCAATGCATAAGGAACAAACGAAGGAAGGCTGAATTACAGTAGATATGCAGTTACTATATACCATTTAAGTTGCCTTACTTTGGGTGAAAGGACTTTTCCAGAATCTCAATTATGCTATGAGATATTTTGAGGTAGAACTGTTGGATGCTAAAGTAGAAGCAAAACATATACTCTGTCACTGAATTCTACTCACTTTACTCATTCATTTATTCACTCACACAAAAATTCTGTTGCTTGTAAAGTACTAGATGTACTTGCTTTGAAGAGATGTGTATCTCACTGGCTTGAGGAAACAAATAATGAGAAATTCTTTCAAACATGATGCAAATGTGTTCCTTCAGTGAGCAGAGAGTTGAACTCAATGGCCTAAATACTATAAACCTTTCAAATTTCATGTGTTCAGATTATGAATGCACTGTACATGCATGCATGGATACATATATAGTCACCAATGAAATTGCTGTAACAAAAATTGTACATTCCAAAATTATTGTTGCTATTGTTATTATTGGGATTGAATAGAGCTTTAGGTATATAGGACATCTATGGCAAAATTCTTTCATCAGTTTGACCCATTATATGAAAATTGTAAATTGTAAATGTATCATTGCCAATGCACTGAAACTTGCTGGATATGTGGCATTTATTTTGTATGCTATAGTTAAACATCAACTAGAAATAAAGTGCATAGGGCCTTTGTCCCTTATTGCTTTTATCCCCCAAGGGATTATAATACTGTATGTTGGTGCTTGGCCCTTTCACAGCTCATGTGTCTGGTTTCTAATGGAGGGTGCTAATCAACCCTTCCACATCGTATTTTAAAAGCATGGTCCCTGAAAGACCACAACCCAGGAAGGGAGGTGTTTGGTATCTTTTCATTTTATATTGAAAATGGCCTATGTTTCAAAAGTACTAACCCCGTGGTCTGTGCTCAGGGCAATTTTGCTTAGCCTAGCGGAATGTCCTGGAAACTACTGGTAATAACTTCGCCTCCAAGACTGGAACATGTTGAGCAGAGACAGAAAGCCTATGAACAACTGATGGCCAGATGCCAGAGTAAACAAGTGCGGTTCCTCGGGTTGTGGTTAGAAATGTCTCTCTTTCAATATGCAGTGCAAATCCTCTGCCAACATTTGCCATAAAGTTATTACACAAAGCTGTTTTTCCTCTCAGTAAGACAAACCCAGTGAAAGACTGCTTCTCGGCCAGCCCCTTGCTGACATTAGGCCTCTGATCATCTGTCATGCCTGGAGAAACCTGTGAGCTGTGGTCTCCCTTTCAGGCTGCATTTTTCATTAGACTTCTCTCTCTCTCTCTCTCTCTCTCTCAAGAGAGAGAATAGAGAGTAAAAGGAAAAGATTCCACATAGCTGTTCTAATATGTGAACAGCTAATTCTGTCCTGTCTTTCCAAACCCACACTTTGTTGGCCCATGGCAAAAGTCATAGCCATGGAAAGAGTGCCTTGCCTGGAATTAGATCATTGGTCCATCTAGCTCAGATTTGCCCACATCAAAGCTAGGGAACCTGTGGCCCTCCAGGCACTGTTGACATCATCTCCAATGACCTCCACCATTAACCATGTCAGTAGGAGTTACTAGGGGTTGAGGCAAAATTTTGCCTTCTATATTGATGAGTAAAAGCCAACCCCCTATCTCTTTGGCTTGTTTTTAATTATGAAAAAAGATGATTATAATACTATCATTATAATTATAATGATGATGATGATGACAATGATGATGATGACTATAATCATTTCAGGATATTAGGCAGAGATATTTTCCAGTTCCAAAGTCTCCTCCTAAATTTTAAACTGTTTTTAAAGTACTGGGTACATTTCCCATGAATTCTGATGCTTTCCCCACCGTTTGTGTCTTGTCTTGTCTTGTCTTGTCTTGTCTGCTCTGCTCTGCTTGCCCCCCCTTTCCCTTCCCCCTCCCCAATCCTCTCCTACAGGTTACAGTGATAAAAGACATAGAAATGTATTGCAGCAGGCTAGGCAGGGAATTAAGAATACACTTGTTCTAGAACCTTGAAGTCCATCAAACAAAGATAAATGTGAAATTACAGGTAGAGCAAATTATCTAATGTATTCTGACAGATATGTGTGTACAAATAAATGGTGACTGTTCATAATTCAGGGGTTCTGATAGATGAATTTGGAGTGGAAGGGAAGTCTTTTGTTCTCATTGCTCTAATTAAATAATTAAACATAAGAACCTTCTGCTGCTGCATTACAAATCATCTATCCATAAATAGTCAATTTATTCTATGTTCCTTCATTTGTACATCATAGTATATCATAACCTAGAATCAGCCTGCTTGTATTTTATATTATTCTGAATCAAAAACCAACAATTTGTATCCTACATTTAGAACAAAAAAATAGCTCTTGCTCAATAACTATGCTATAGTAAAGCCTATGGGTTGGATTTTATGTCACTCATTTTAGTTTTTTACTTCAATATATGTGGATAATTAATCATAACTAAAATTCCATTCATTTCAATGGGAATGATGTAATTTATGTCTGGTTGCAACCCACCGATTAAACTAATCACAAGTCACTGCAAACCTTTAGCAGCTGTTGGAGAGTTGATAAAAGGACAGTTCAATTTATGTGTTGTTAAAAGTCTAAAGGAATTTACATCTCATTTGTTTATTTTTAGAGGCAATGAATCTCTGGTATCTAAATGCCAGAATTAAACTATGGTAGATGGGTAATTTTAAAACATTATTATGTTTCAACATCAGTTTTGATATTCCAGACTGGAATGGGGGTTTGGGATGGAAAGCATTTTCTCCTAACTACACAATAAATTAGCCTACTAATTTGAATGGTGGTCTTTGAATACTCTTCAAAAGTAACATGCAGATCTAAGTAAAAAAGGTTATTTTAAAACATTAGTATAAATAATATTGAACTTTGTTTCAAGATATAAGAAAACTTCCATATTACTATTCTGTGCCAGCCAAAAACAGCTCTAACCTTGCATTCACATGATATTGTGAAACTTGTTCATGTACTGTTGGCTCAAATGTGATATATTTGAATGTGGTGTGGCACGGCCCTTAATCTCACCAAACAGTCTGGTTTTAGGTAAATTAAATAAATTTCTACTTTAAAGTTTTGAAGAACAAAAACTGCAACACAATGATTAGATGGGAGCAAAGAGATACAACGGCTGCAGCTCAGATCTGATAGTTTTGATACAGGAGAACATTGATATTTTAAATCTTGTTTTCTTTTTCTATTTCCTCAAGAATAAAGCTTTTAAGACTGAATATTTTTTCAGTGCTACAAAGCAGTTCAAGGATATTGATCCCATTCCGTTTTATTTTGAGCCAGTTTGTTCTAATTCTCATGGCACCAGGCTACAAAGTATGAGACTGTGAGTTCTAGTTCTGCTTAGTCATGAAAGCCAGCTGAATGATCTTTGGCTCATCAATCTCTCTCAGCCTAAAACAAGTCACAAGGTTGCTGTTGTAGGGAAAATAAGAGCAGGAAGCTGGGTTGATATGTTTGCTGCCTTGAATTATCTGTACAAATAATAAAGATAGAGTACAAATAAACAAATTTAGGACCATAATCTGCAACAAAATTTCTAATTTCTGCAGTTCATGATTCTTTAATAATAGATTAGATTATTGAAACTATACTCATAGATTCAAAGTCTTGTGGAAGTTTTGTGGAAGCAGTTCTCTAATTCAATCTGTTCCTAAATTTGCAAAATATGATGCAATTCTAATCTGAATAGATAAGAAATTCTCTCTCTTCTTCTATTGATTGATTACATTAGGGGCATGCAATTCATGGAACCTATGCTCTATACGGCTTCTCCCTCTATCCGAATAATGCTGCGAACATTCAGAGGCAAGTTCTGATTTATTTGACAAAACTTTTGAACAATTCTAGTCCTCTCCACAAACCAAATATTTTAATCCTGCAGATATGTAATTGTATCACTGACATGCTGCTAGTGACTCAAAGTGGCCAATTAAAAGCAGGAGCAGTGATCAACTGCAATAGAATTGCTTATTTCTGGATTACATCACATGTAACTCTAAAGACATCATAGTAAAGATCAACTGACATTATTTTACAGGGTGTACATTAAACCAGTGACTTCAGCACCTTTGACAGCTGATATATTGATGTCAGAATCAGCAAGAATCTAGTTCTCATGTTACCTTTATCTCCCCCATCCAAATGGATTTTGCAGTTATTTCTGGAATCTCCGGGACATTAGCTAGAAGAACTGGAGCCATCTCTATTCTCACCCAATCTCTGCTTTATTTAGAATACTACATATCCTTCCTGTACGTGCAGGCCCCAGGCTTCCATGTAAATATCTCAAGATTTTCTATTCATACTGCATTTTAGTTAATAAAACCTCTTAATAAACACAGATGATTTTGTTCTTTCTGCCCCCAGCAGTTATAACAATCTCTACCATGCTTTTTGGAAGGAAACCTGCAATAAATGTGCTTTTCTCTTCTGATTTAAGAAATAGAATAGGCTGATATGCATTCTGAATGTACTATCCCAACATGATGATAGCAAATTATACAGAGGCTCTATGTCATTTCAATCCCCTCTCATAAGGAACATTAGAGCTGCCTCCTCTTTTTTTTTTTTTTTGTAAAAATTTTATTAAGTTTTCAACAACAAACAAACAGCTACACAAACAGACACCAAACAATGTATCTTTTTTTGAGACCAGCAAGATCCCGAATTATCACTTCTCCATACAGAAATAAGCTTAATCACATATTCATCTATTATGTTCTGTTCCATATCTCATTACTATAACAATATTATCTCACCATTTTATCCCCTTCCCTACTTTTCTCTATCCTTATTTTATCTATCTTATT
>JANHFJ010001861.1:149158-162068 GCA_032468195.1 Cerberus rynchops
AATTATGTGTGTGTAAACACACACACACACACACACACACACACACACACACACACACACACCATAAATGTACCCTGTCCTGTCCCCCAACTGCATGAAGCAGTTATGGCAAATCCTATTCATGCATGTACGCAAGCGCGCACACAACACATATTTCTGACAATTCTAAAGCAAGAGGATAATACTAGAATATGAGATTCCAATTAGTGAAGGGGCAACATAACTTTCTAAGTTTTAAGTAGTTTGACAGATGCTACTTATTGTCAAAATTTGATACAGCATGTTAACTATCAAGAAGAAAGGCATTCTTTATAGTTAGTAATCGCTCAGCAAGATTGGTAACTAACATGCAAAATCTAGAAGAGAGAAAGTTAAAAAGCTATTAATATTTGGACCTCTTTTTGGTTAGGAATTTAGATACAAGCTAGATTCCTTATATATATATATATATATATAGGAAATTAAATAAAACCATAAAAAAAGATTTAACTCTCTTGACAGGGTTTTATTTTCTGCACTGAATTTCAAAATTTGGTACTAAAAGATGTAAAGACTCACAATATAAGAAAACTATTGAAATGAGGCTATAATCCTAAATATACTGTAAGTAAAACTGCATTGTTCTCATATCTGGAATCTAAATCTAGAGATTCATTAGAAAATGTTATTGTCAAATTTATCCATAAATTTAAATTTATGCATAAAATGATATGAAGTAGTCTGAGTCTTCATTATTTTTGAGTTTCCTTCTATTATTTTCAAACATAAATAAAAGACAAAAACAAAAATAAAGAATGGGGCAGAATATCTACGTAATACCTTTTAATTGCAATACTAATGTCTTCTGAATGCTATATGCTATTAATAGAACTTATAAAATTATTTAGATTCTGACAGCATGTGCTCCTTTCAACATGCAATCCCTAAAACAGGTGAAATTTAATTATGTGGTTAAGGGAGAATAAATTCATCTAGAAAATGTTCTACTTTATTGTGACTCATACTAATCCACCTTTCCACTGCAGAGTCAAGATTTGCAATTTTTTTGCACCTCAGCCTACAGGACTGCCTTATTTCAAAACTAACTTGTCAACCCAGATATTTTTTTTAAAAAAAATTAACAGCAAAGACCAAGACAGACAAGCAGTAAAAAGATTTAAACTGAGAACTTTCATTTTAGTCTGACAACTTTCATCTTTCAGAAATCCTTATATACTATTTTTTTTGCAAATATTAAAAATGGAGAGCCCTATTTTTTATTTCTATATTTAAAATATATACATGTATTAAATATATATATAAATATGTACATACCTACATGTATACATACATACAACCACCCATCTTTGAGAAACTAACAATGAATTTAAGAGAAATCAATAATTAAAAACATACTATGCATATATACACATACATGTATTCCCACTTTATATAAATATATGTAGAATTACAGACTGAAATAAAACATTAAATTTCAGACTGAAGGTGCTGTGTAACTTCTAATCATACCAGCTTCTAATTTATTCATTCCTATATTTGGGGAATCGTAAATTTAATAATTAAAAAATCTCGATATGAATAATGGTAGTAACTCTGCTATAAAAGTGTTACTAAAAAGAACTGTAAATAATCCCGGAATAAAGGTTCTGAGCAACTCTAAACAAAACCTATTTCAGAATTGTTAAGGCTACAAAAGGAGAAAGGGAGAAGAAGCCTCTATGTTGCAAATCAAGAAATGTAGATTTATCATCTACATTTAATGATCTATTTGCCTTCTTCCTAATTCCTTTCTTCCCTTTCTCTGTTCTGCAAGAAGATTGAAACATGCGAGGGGGGGGGAGAGGAAGGAAGGAGTGACGAGCTGCATGCGCCCTATTCGCGTCCGCCTTCCATTCTACGCATGCCTATCCCGTCATTCTCAGCGGGGAGCAGTAGAGTGGGACTCCTTGTAGTATTCTAGAGCGGCAGGACCAGGCCGAGGCCGATGATGTCGGAAAAGAAGCAACCCGTTGATCTGGGGCTTCTGGAAGAAGACGACGAGTTCGAGGAGTTTCCTGCCGAAGGTAAATTAGAAACCCGGCAGCCGGGGAAGCGGGGAGGGAGAACCAACGCGGCTTTCTCGCAACGGCTTGTCTGGGTCGGCGCCTCGTTGGTCTGGATGCGGAAAGGCCTGAAAGCCTCCCAAATCCAACCTCCTTGCCTTCCAGAGATGGAACTACAGTCCCTATCATCCCCAGCCGACACAGCTGGGTGATATGCAGGATTCCAGATCGCGGAATCCCTTTTTCCAAACCAGGCCTCCATTCCACGTTTCCTGCCTCGTTCCCCGCGTGGAGTTCCCTCGTCCACGCGGTGTCCCTAAAAAGGGACTCCGGGCATTGTAGACGGCGGCCCGGCCTCCCCTTTCTCTTGTCAGAAAAGAAGCCAAACTTTCCTCGGGGCGAAAAAGAAGGCCTCGTTCTTTCTGAAACTGAAGCGTAATTATAGAAGTCCTTCAAATCCTGGACTGGGGATTCTGGGAATGATAGTTCACTCCATCTAGAAAATTGATTTTTAGAAACACGTGTATGCTTGGCTTTTTTTAGGTTGCTTAAAAGATAGATATTCATTTGCAGAAACCGGGTTTAAAAAATATCAGGGAAGACGCCTCATGCTATTTATTAGATCTAGTGCAGATGTTTTGAACAAGCGATTTATACTCTATGCCAAATGATGTCTTGCTTGATATAAACGATGGACTGTAAGTGGGTTATGCTTGTTGTAACACTTATGGTATCAAAACTTTGATTTAAATAGTAACATATAGTTAATAATGAATATGAATTTAGGATTCACATATTTGCTGTAAATTAATGTAGCATAATCATGACTTAGGTTTTTCTTCTAAGTAATTGACAGTGCCTAAAGAATAAAGTTTTTCTTGATTTAGCTTAACTTCTAAGTGAATGCAAATATTTAAATTAGATTTTTGGTATCATTTAAGTAAGCACAAATTTATATGATTTCACAGTGTAGATATTTCTTACCCTAATGCTATGTATTAATATATTTAATTGCATAGATGCTTTTGGATTGAAATAAATTCACTTTCCCTTGTTTTAATTTAAAATTACTCTGTTTTGTGCCCTTGATATATCATGAATTTGATGGTGTTCATTAGATGTAATATATTTATAGCTTTATGCATAAACCAAGGTTTGTTATCTATTCAAAGACTTTTAGTAAGAAGGCTTTCGGTTTATTAGAAGTGATAAACTTCAGAAACAATAATTTTAATACAAATTAAATCAATTAGCAACTGATACATGAAAGCTATGATTTAGTTTTGTAATGAAATGTTAATATATAAAAACATTCTAAAGTAATGTTTTAATAGTTTCTTACATCCTAGGAACATATAAGAATTTGTTATTCAATTCTGCATTCAGCAATCTAAAATAGATTTGCTCTGCTTTTATTAGTGTTCTGTTATATTACAATAGTACTTCCTTAACATAACTTATTTTCAAAATCTTTATTTTTTTAAATATATAAGCGTAAAGAATTTCATTTTAGATTAGATAAATCTCACACACAGAGCTATGTGCAGTATGTGTGTGTATTTGCATATTGTTGCAGTAATGCCTATAAAAATTCTTAATCATGCAGGTCATGGTTATCCCAATATGCTTTTCCAAAAGGTAACTAGACTTCCTTTTTCTTTGAAAAGGTTTCACTTCAGGACTAAAGAAGCTTTTTGGATGAGAAGCAAAACGTTTTCAATGCCAAGGAAGTTGTTAGGAAAATTCTGCCATCTTGGAAAAAAAAGTGTCTAGAAAATTAGTGTGTAATGTGTATAATGATAAGTATGTGTCACCACAAGTCTATGTATTTTCTTGAAGATGCCTTTTTTGCAAATATATTTTTCAAAGCATTTTTTTTGAAGATACGAGTTAATAAACTGCACTCAGATATACATTAAATAGGTGATATACTCAGACAAATATTTCAGCTACAGTTGTATGCTGTATTTCTGTCTTTCAACAAAAAATAAATAAAGCATTTTGTTTTTTATTGTATTCATTAGCATGTTATTAATTTCCAAGAATATTTTCAGTAGTCCAGTTAAGCTAAAGCTAGAATTGTAGTACTTAATCAAATATACACCTGTTACACTTGACTAAATGATAACTTTAAAGAACAAAAACCTTAGTTTATTAAAATATAATACAAAGACCTCCAAGATTTATTACTAAATTGAAATTTTTAATGTGACAGAAGATGATTATTATATATTATACTGGAGAGTAATATTAACACTATTCTGCTTCTTTGAGGTAAATTTAACTTTTGCTGCTGCTACTACTCACAGTGGGTTTCTTGGTCCAGAAAAACTTACTGGGATTTTTTTCTTTCTTCCACAGATGTACATTTGGGGTTCATTATTAAATTATACATAATCATAATTCTGATTTTTTTAGACATGACATTATTAAACAAAGTGTAATATAATGGATTTTATGAATTTATCAAAATAATTGTAACTGATAATTAGTTTTGAGTCTCTTTAGGATCTTTTACAATGTTTATTGCTTTAGACAGTAGAGGAAATTCTCCAGTGCGCTAGAGAGAATCCAAGGAATGGGTTAATTTCAGTTAAGTTTGTAATGTTTTCTTTAAACCTCAGACATCAAATAGAATTTGAAATTAATCTGTAGTTCTGGTTTATGATCAATTTTCTTAAATACGAAATAAAGTTAACCAGCACTAAGAATTAGAGCCATTGTAAAGTTAACAGAAGAATAACACTGCAACGAGAGTGTCTGTATAATCTGAGACTTTCTTCTTAATCTGAAAAACAGAATTATATATGAGAACATCTGTACCAAACCAGTGCATGTTTCAAAAAGGATGTATACTATATAGGTTTCATTTCTTGCACAAATGTGCATGCATTGATGCATAAAATGACTTAGTAAATAAAACATCTATGTCTTAAACTGTTCATAGGTTCTATTTTTTAAAAAGCACCACTGGATAAAGTTGTAAGAATTTTTCTGCAAAACTGGTGAATCGACTCAGGAACTCTATATTGTTTTGCTTCAAATAATGCTATTGTTAGGAATAAGACTAGACTTTGCTTTGTGCTACATGGGAATAGTGGAGACAAGAAACATTTGAATAGACTATTTTGATTTTAGTAACCAATAGCAGTTACTACTAAATCTGATGTGTGCTAAAAATTGTTCACTTATTAGCCTTTCTCATTGTGCATCTCAGATTTATATATTTATGCTGATAGTATGAAAGCCAGCTAGAAGAAAAGCGTGCTATTTATGAGTCTGAGCTGCCACTTGTTTTAAGAAGACGAAAAGGTCTGATGTGCAACTTACATCAGGCATTAAATTCCCAGCTATTATAATTCCAACTGATATTGGAGGCAGTACCTACGGAGTAACTGACCTCTCATTGTTCCTTGCCATCTGCCAGAACTCTAAACCCTTAGATTCTCCTAATGTGTACCATTGCTGGTTTTAAATTAGGCGCTCATAAGTGTATTTATTCAGGCAGAATCTGGTTTGCTATTCTTTTATGGTTTTATTTTATTCCCTTTCCTCATACCTTGTTAAATGGTTGTTCGATTCTCACTCAAGTTGTTCATTTCTTACAGATTAAACAAGGGTGGTCCAAATTCACTAACTGGGAATATTGTTGGCTGTACATTATTGGCCTGGTTTTCAGAGGATCACTTAGTGATGCATTTTGTAGTATTTGACTTTAGTCATTTTTACAAACCACGATTTTTGGTTCTGGCCCAGATCTAAGTACTAAATGATATCTGTTCTTGATGGAACTTGATAGTCTTTGACAACTTTGATAATTTATAGAAAAAAAATGCACCACAGTTTTACAATTTATTATTCAATTTTAATTTAATCATACATCAAAATTTATATTATTCCTAAAAATGTTATTCATGAAACTTAAACCTATTGGAAATTAAAAAGGAATGAAACATTTTGATTTATAAATTACTGAGATGTATCCAAAATTGTCTAAATTCATGAATTAAATATTAAAAGATTGTTCGTTGCTTTGTTTTAGACTGGGCTGGTTTAGATGAAGATGAAGATGCACATGTGTGGGAAGATAATTGGGATGATGATAATGTGGAAGATGATTTCTCTAACCAGTTAAGGTACATTAAAAACATTCAGTTTATATCAATAATGAAAACATATATAGCTTATCCCTAAAACAAGAATTATCTCTCAAAGCATTGAAAATAAATTTAACTTAATTTATTATAACACATGATAATGAAACTATTACTAATAAAACATTAATTTTGTTTAGATATAATTTTTGACGTTGTAAAATAAGCATTGTTCCATCTTTTCTTTTCTAGCACT
Source organism: Cerberus rynchops (assembly GCA_032468195.1). Lineage (NCBI taxonomy): Eukaryota > Metazoa > Chordata > Lepidosauria > Squamata > Homalopsidae > Cerberus > Cerberus rynchops. The sequence continues at coordinate 155,551 of JANHFJ010001861.1, forward strand.
ACAAGAAATTTCTGTTATAGATAAAATACATTTCCTAAAGTTTAATTTTAATCTTGCAGCTAATAAATGCTAACTTTATAAAATCTAATTTCAAAATGCTTCTGTTTAAGTCACTTTATTTGTATTTGATGATACGGTAAGCTATGATTAATAAAAAATTAATTTACCAGTTTAAAAGAATAAAGTAAAATATATATGGTGTTTCAAGTTGTGCTTTAGTTTGGATAAAATCAACTATATGGAATTTTGGTTTCATATGAAATTAATTTGCCCATGATTATTAGTTTATAAGAAGTAGGATAGAGGCTTGTTTCTCATTAACCCTTCCAGATAAGTCCGAAGGAGATGGAGACAGTTCTCTCCTACCATTGTTCCCTTGTAGCTGGTTCTTGGAGGCATGTTGCCCCCAATCTGGAGATTATATTGAAGTTCAAGATTGCATTCAACCTTATATCTGCTTGGAGAACTATTATAAGTATAATTGAGTGTCATAAAATTGAGAAATATTTAATTAATTTAAATCAATTTATAAACTTAACCTGATTTCAAGTCATTTTTTTATAATAAAAAATATCAGGTAGCTATTTTTCATAATTTAATACTCTAAATGCCTTATTTTTTCAGAGCGGAACTGGAAAAGCATTGCTACAAGATGGAAACGACGTAGTTTCTAATGGTGTTTCAATTTGTGTAAAGTGCATAACATAATCCTGGAAATACACTGATGGCCACACTAAATCTATAACATTGACAAATAATCTATAAATAAAGCTGCATAAGTAATGTCAAGTATTAAGCTCTTATTGCTTCTTGACTGTGGTACCACATGTAGTTGGAATTTTATGTATAGCTCTAAACATTAAAAGAATGAGAGTTCAAAACGGAATATAGTTGAAATGCACATGTGGATAAACTTCCAGTTTATAAAGAACTGTAAAGTAAATCCCCTCTAGATCACAGAGACATGAAGTATTTTATTTGATGTGCGTGTTGCAGTAAAAATAAAATTCTACACTGTCTTGTACCATAACTATAAGAATGATGAACGACTATCCCCCTGGACTTTCACAATCTGAGTCCTGAGCTTCTATAAGACAGTAATTCATTAAAAGACAGTGTCACCCGCTTGCCAGTGTTAAATAACTTCGGATACAATACCTTGGGTCTTTTGATTATTATATGCCTGATGCTTGCTTTCTGTAAAGTATATCTTTCAACCTGATTAATTGGCTTGATATTTACAGTATTGCCAGTTACATGAGGATATAACAGTACAGATGATTCAGTCCAAATATCTGTCATAGGACTTGCAGTTAGAATTCTTTCAGCCTATTACATTTTCTTAATCTGGGTCTCGGAACTCTTATTCTCTGTCATTTGTCAATATATCTAGAAAAGAAAATTTAGTAAGTATGATTGCAAACAGTTGTAGTTCCTCTCCTTTTCCTCATCTGTTTAGTGTCTCATGATTTCCTTAAAAACAATACACAGCAGGTGAACAGTATCTGTCTCTCATTGATCCTAGAATTACTATTCTCTGTTCCTGAACATTCTGACAACTTAAAGACTGCAAAACAAACTCTGCCTTCAGTCATATCTGTACAAGCTAACTAAAATCAATTGGACCACATGGAAGTGTGCAATTAAAGTTGTAATACCAGTTTTCATACTTGATAGATTTGCCAATATTTACATTTCTACATAACAAAAACAATGCTATTACCTGCTTTATGAAAACAAAAGAATAAAGTTGCAGAAATTGTAATCTGCTTCTGCCCCTACAATTAGTTCTTCAAGTGAGTAATGACTATCGCTTAGGCTACTTTCCAAAAAACTTAACTTTCAAGTTGGTTTCTAAAATCAAAGCAATATTAATTTCCATTATATGGAAATTCACAGTTTGTTAGAATGTGAGCCCTGGTCCCAGATACTGTTCTGTTTTCCAAGATGATTGATGAGGAACTAGTTTGGGTTGTCTTTAAAATGGGAGTTTTGCTTAGTGTCAATTTTTATCATGGCATTTAAATTTAATACCTCTAAAGTAGGGGGGTCAAACTCAAGGCCCATGGAGTGCTTAGGTCTGGCCCATGGGGCTTCCTTCGAAACAGCGATGGACCGATCCATGGCACTTCTGCCAATAAAACCTGACATTGGGAGGGCCTAGCTGCAATGGCCTGCAACCCTCTGCCAGCTGAGACACAGGCACTCCTGACATGAGTGATGTCGAACTGGCTACACCAACCGGGCCATCCCCCCCCAAGGTAAAACCTGAGGCAGCCCTCAGTGAAACCGAGTGACACCCCTGCTCTAAAAAGAATTTGGGAGAACTACTACTATAGATACTTGGGAATAAGTGTGATATGGTTATTTAGGTCAACCAGGCTAAGGATGAAGGACATAATGTCATCATTCTCAGTGTACATAAAGGAGCTACATGGAGTGACACTTGTATGTTACTTTAAAAATGCCACTGTACTTGACAATAAGAGCTTATAAAATTTTGGGTAGAATGTCTTTTCTGAAGATAATGCAGTCCTGCATAATGACTATTCAATTCAGAATGTCAGAGCCCTGGTGGCGCAATGATTAAAATGCAGTATTGCAGGCAAACTGCCCACAGCCTGGAGTTTGATTCTGACTGGGCTGAAGATTGATTCAGCCTGCCATTCTTCTGAAGTTGGTAAAATGAGGACCCAGATTGTTGGGGGTAATATGCTGATATTGTAAACTGCTCATAGATTGCTATAAAGCACTGGTATATAAGTCTATTGCTATTGCAACTGTTTCATAGTCATAGTTCTCTTTAGTAGTCCACTCTTACCGCTGTTGCTGCACAGCCACTAAAGAAAACCAGTGTGATACAACTTTTTAGGATTAAGCTTTAGAATTTTGCTTAGCATAAAGTTCTTGAGTGATTTTGGATCAATAACTCCATTAAACAGATTTGTGTAAGGATAAAATTCAGGGAAAGCATGTGTGTATAAGTCTCTCAGCAATAACTTGAAAGATAAATGAAATGTGAATGGAATAATGAAGTGATTTGGGTTTTATTGCCTATAGTTAGGTACACATACATTATTATTTTTAATTACCTTTCTAGCAGTTGCACAAGATAGAAAGTAAGATTCACAACTAAATTGTGAATTTAAATAAAAATGCTAAATGGAATAAAACAAGAAAACCATTCTGAAATAACTGATTTTTCAAGCTGGACAAAATTAAAAGGACTAGCAGATGTTGGCCCAAGGAAAAAAAAACTAAAGGGGTTTACTTTCTGTAGGTAGCATGTGGTCAGTGGTAAAAGGTCCATTTTGCATGCAAAACATTTCAAGTTGATTTTGCTGCATCTCTTACAATTCAAAATATGTCTTCCCAAACCCTTAAGAGGAGGGTCTCTGGAAAATAGTAAACTATTCCTGGAACCAGCAGCATTCCAAGGAATTTGTGGAACAGCTGTTTTAATATAATGCAAATAGGTAGCAATATTTATATTAAAACTTTGATGGTAAAATAAGTCAGAAATAATATATTCTATCTAATTGCTACAACTAGAAGGCATGACTGCATCTGGAAAGTGCGTGACCCTTTTTGACACCCTCCAAAACAGGCAGTCCTTGTTTAATGACTGGTTGCTTAGCAACTGGTTGAAGTTACATCAGTCCTCTCCCAAAAAAGATACTTAAAACAAAAAAAAATGAAGTTCTGATGGCTGCATACACACTATATCCTTTGAAGTTATATGATTGCATTTTGCTAGAAGTATCTATTTTAAAGATCTGTTTAATCCCACCTTTATTATTTATTATTTGAATAATTCTGGGTGGTGAACATACCTAATGTTCCTTCTGCCCCCTATTTTCTCCACAACCACCATCCTGTGAGATGAGTTGGGCTCAAAGAAAGTTTACTGGCTTAAAGTTATCTAGCTGCTGTTCATGCCCAAGGCAGGACTAGAACATACCCTATCCTACTTTCCAGATACCTGATTTCAGCATTATTCCTTCTCTAGTTTATTAAAAGTGCTGGGCTTCCTATTTTTCTGTCAGGACTTCAATAAATCAAAGAATGATTCTTGGATGGGTCACATCTTGTTGTGTTTAAACCTTCTAGGATGAAAAGTTCTGTATAAAGTTGGGAGATGTGAGAGTCATAGGTGAGTGTTCTGCTCTGCCCTGTCCATCAATCTTCTAAAAAAGGAAACTAAAACAGGAGTTTAAAGGCACATCCGGATCTCACAAGACAGGAAAATATGTTCCTGTTTGCTTCATCTTGTGAAAACTTGTGTTAATACCAAGATACAATGGGATGGGTTCATATCATGTGCTAGCCTGTAGTTTAATATTTGCTTTAGATTTATTGAGTATATCAGCGACATGTCCACTGGGTTGACCTTGCAAAAAATCAGTTTGGTCAACTGGATCCTCAGCATTTTCTGGATTGCTCAGAGGCTTCAGAATTTGGACCAGGATTTCTGTTATTTCTAATGCATTTTCAATATGTTCACAGCCTTTCGGTTGCTCATTGTAAGGGATAAAAGGACTTTTAATGTGGATTTCAATTTTAAAATAAGAAAACTTTTGACAACAAAGAAAACAAAGACTATGTATAAATCTTGAGTTTATGCATAATTTCAGTAAATCTTGATGCAAGTTTGTGTGAAAGCAAACTTCACTGAAATCACAAAGATGCATTTTCAAGCTAATGTGTGAAAATGGTACTATAGGTTTTGACAAAAGCATTCTCAGATGCTTTTTTTATAAAAATAAAATCAAGACTATGATTGAAGCCTTTCCTGCTTCATCATAGGACTTTGACCAGTGGCCACTGCTACTGTGAATTCTGACTCCATTCTGAAAAAGCCCATGGCTTTTGAGGATATTTTTTGTGACAAAGAATCAAGTACTCCAAAGATCAAGATATTGTATTCTTTTCACTTAATTCACCACTCTGATTTGTCTAAATTATTTCCAAATATTCCTTAAGTTGGTGATTAGCTGCTAAGAATAAGCTTCCTATTTTAAATCCAGCATGACATTTCCATCACTTCCCACCTCCATTCTAAAGTAGATCCTTTTAAACAATTCTTGGCTTTTTAAATGGGACTATGGAAACAGATTTTAAAAAGAGTGCATCTACTAGAACAGAAATATTACTCTTGTTTTATAGCTAAGAGTCTTTGGAATAATTTTCTAATATTTTTTCTTCATGCTCTGTTCATGTAATTTTTCAAAAATTTCATCTGAAGAGTAAGAAAAAATAAATCTAATAGTGGAATAGTAATCTAGAATTTTAAGAAGTGGGATAGCTTTCCCACTCCGAACTATGAATTGGAGGGGGGTACATTGGTAATTTTATTATATGTTAAAAAAAATTCAGTTGCATCTAAGCACCATGATACCATATTACTTGATTTTAGCCCCTTCGCTATTACTGTTGCACACTTAAAGGAAATTGTTGAGTATTAACATTTTATTGAAAGATTACGCCTTTTAGAGTAAGTTTTCAAATACAATTGAAAACAAATTGTCTAATTTGTTTTTTTATTGTTGAAGATAAAAGAACTGGTTACAGACAAAAAGTGTATTGTATTGAAAGAGGCAGATATAAAAAATGTTAACAGTGACAAAAGAATAGACAAGTGCATTACTGGAGTAAAATGCATCAAATGATCATATCATTTGCATGAAAATTATATGAAAAACTAAACTTACATGCCACTATAAAAAATATTAAAAATGCTTGTTGGACCTAAACAAGTCTTTCAATTTTTCAAATAACCTCTCCTTTTTCCATTTTAAATTAATTAACTAATTTATTGTGAATTTCACATTACGTTATTATTTTAAAGTCTGTGGTATAATGTGGGAGTTTGTTGTTTGTTAGAGAACAAAAGAAAACAATTTCATATGCAAAAATCTTTGGGTATTGAAGTAAATATTTCGTTTCTAAGTAAAATGGTGGCATTTCTATCACCTCTCCTCATTGGCAAAGATTCATAGTGGTTGTAAAGATATGTTATCATCTCAGAAGGACACCTTGATGGTATTTAAAAAGCAAGAAAATATATTCAATAATAATCATTCACTGCCTTTCAGCACTTGCTGAAGTAGTTCCTAGATTTTTATTCATTGTTTTGTTCTTTTGTTTTGTCCTTTTGAGATGAAAATTAGCATTTCATTTAAAAATATTCATGTGCTTTGTATAATTGATTTCTAAATCAAATCAGACAATTCAAAGAAATTCAGGATCTAAACATACCAGAGTATGCTCAAAACCAATCTATGTGCTTTCAATGCTCTAGAAGTAATTTCAGGGAATAGAAACAATATGGTCATATCACATTACATCATGATTTGTTTTAACCACAAATAAAGCTCAATGGCTAGATTCATAAATAATACTTTATTTTCTTTAGCCTGGTTGTCTTCTAGAATGCCATGCTAGCTCATAAACTAACTGGTGCCAAGGTTGGCGAAGAGTACATTAATATACAGTGTGTAATCCATAAAAAACTCATT
>JANHFJ010001862.1:34479-45784 GCA_032468195.1 Cerberus rynchops
AGGAAGGAAGGAAGGAAGGAAGGAAGGAAGGAAGGAAGGAAGGAAGGAAGGAAGGAAGGAAGGAAGGAAGGAATAGGCTCCAGTGAACTCAGATTGTCTAGTTCTACCTTATATAATTTTATTATTTGTGTGGTTTTAAGTGATATGATTTATTTTTATTCTCTAAGATTGGTGCTTGCTTTGATTGGCCTGTTTTAACTGATATAATTTTGGCATGTTTTTCTTTCATGTTTGGATTATCAGAAAATAAAAGTAAAAAGTTACCTGTAAAGGTCAAAACAGCTGAATGCATTTCTAAGTTAGTATTATCCATTTAAGGGTAAAATATCAACACCTTTCTTAATTACAGATTTCCATCTAAAAAGTAAAATAACACATATATTTATTTACTTGTACAGAAATTTTATTTTTTACTCCAAATACTCTTTTAACTTTTCCAGTTGATTTACCATAAACTGAACTGTGCTGCCATAAACTCAGTACAGAATATGGTTCATATTATAGAAGGTAACTCAAGAATATAATGCATCCACAGATAGTAATTTTGACTTTGAAATTAAATATAGCTAATGTTCTAGCTGCTTTAATTGAACTCAATGCAGGCAGAAAAGTTATAGATTTTGCAATTTTATTTCAATAAATTAGAATCAATGGTTTAAAAATAATCAGACTTTACTGTGTGTGTATATGCGTAATGTGTGTGTTGTGTGTGTTGCTCATTAATTGTGAGGGAAGCAAATCTTTCCTCAAAATGGTGCTTCTGATTGTGGAGTTCCACTTTTAGCCAGCTTTTTATCTACAATATTAAATCTACAAGTGGACCCTGAAATTGCAATGGATTGTACAACTCTTTCATGACATAACCACGTTCGTTAAGTTTTTTTTTTCAAAAAAATCTGTCATGTTTTTCAATATAGGTATAGCTCAGATATGATTTATATTTCTTAAGCTATATTGATTTGAGATTTTCTTTGTTTTGATTTAATACAGTAATCAGTTATTCAAAAATATATAAAGCAACACTAATTATTTTTAGAAATGTTTGTTTTATAAAAACAATAGCCCTTGAATGTTATGCCACCAGATGTCTACCAATACCTTGTTTAAAACATTAAAAACATCGTACCTGTTGTACCTATTTAAAGAAAATGAATATCAAAAATGTCATAAAACAAAACTGCAATATTCGAATGGATTGCAGGGTGTCCAATGCAGAAATGCCATTTTGTAGCTCCTAGTCTACATTCACTTCTATAGATGGGTAGAAATTTTAAATTAAACTTTCCTATTTCGACAAGCTAGGACTTATCCCACAATTCCATGGCCAAAGATTAATCAAGGAATATTATAGATGGAGTATACTTTCCTCAAGGTAACCAGAAACTGACATTATATTTGTCAAGATCAAATTAGATATTAATCTGTCTTATTTGTCTGCACTTTTTATTTTAGTGGGACATCAAATTCATGTGGGCAATTATTTAAGAAATAAGGTAAATGCTAACACAGAAAAATATAAACTGTGCTTATATAGGTGGTATCCATCTGGTGACTGATGACTTACCGAACTCTATGAGTCTTTCTTAGTCCCTCTCCCTCTCCCTTTCCCTCTCTCTCCCTCCCTTAGATTTCTTTTAATAATATTCTATGCAAAACCAATGAAGCAAACACAAACTTCAAATGCTGATCCTTTTGGAGATTTCACCTTTATTTATAATTTATGGCAAACATTAGAGTGAGAATTCAAAGAATTATAGGCATGCTGTCTGAGCCATTGGGAATGATCAACACCTGCAAATGGAAGTATTATTTACATTTTGTGATATATTTAATTGATTTTAAGCAAGGCTAAGTCTAATTTATTTAAAATAAACATCTTTCTTTGGGCTTAGCTTTAAAAACTAAGCAGGTGCTTGATAGTATCATTAAAATCAGTGAAATTCTACAATTGTTAATTTGGATTGGGTCATACTTTATATGCTTTATAATATGTCTGAGTTAATTTATTTTAATTCATTATTCCTCTCTAATGAAATACATGTGGGGGGAATCTATGATATAGGAGTTACACATTGGATTAGAACCAGAGATACTGGGATTCAAATTCATTCTCGGCTTTGAAAACTCACTGGGTACCTAAATTGGACTCTTTCTTATCTCCATCTTATATTTTTAAAAATGGAGGAATTGTGCTACAAATTCATTTTGGATGATTCAGGATAAGCAAATAGGAATAGATTTAATGTACAAAGAGGTAATCCTGAACCTATGACCATTCAGCCACTGCTTGAAGATATGGCAGTAGTAAATAAATGGTATTTATAACTGGTTCTTGGAATTCCAGCCATCCCAGCACCCAGGGTGGTCACATGATTGCAGTCTAGTCACTTGCCAACTGGTTCACATTTATAACAGATTGTAGCATCCCATTATAATGTGATCTCCATTTGCAGTGTTCCTTTCCAGCTTCCCCAGAAAGTCAGTGGCAAGGAAGGCTGCATGTTGCTAGGGTAAGTCACCAGTGTAAACCCCCCAGCAACTGTGTGCTGGCACTATATCAGCCATCTACTCATGTACTTCCTGCCCTTCAGTGCACCCCCTCATTTACTTGTGACCCCCTATCACCCTCAAACCCTCTCCTGACTCACATGGGTGAATCACTGGCAAGTAAACATCACCTTTTAGATCAGAATATAGACTGTTTCTCCTTTTGCTTCCATGTAGTTCTTAGCTTTTAACTGAGCCTGTTTTTTTCTATTAGTCCCCACCAATTCAGCTCTTCTCCTGGCTGTTCCATGTTATTCTCTTTCCAGACTCATATTTCTGTCTTGTTTAAATGGAACAATATCCTCCAGGCTTAAATATGTCAGCTCCTTTTCCAAAATACTACAAACTCCAGCTCCAACAGTCACAGAGCAATCCAGCCTTCAGCCATTGTTCCATTTTCTGAGTCTTATTTACCAGTTAGTAGCTGACAAATAGGTGCTGCTTCTATAACAGTTCTGGATCTATTCCAGGGGAAACAAGGTACACATTCCGCTCATCTCCAAAACATTAGCATTGGGGAAAAGATTTTTTTTTCTAATCTATTGGAATGTCTCTGCATATATACATGTAAAAGTTCCACAGCTTTTCCATGTGAGTCTTCATAATTATCTTAAATTTATGGTGCAAAGGCAGGCTAGAAATCTAACAAATTAATTTTAAAATGTACAGGTAATATCTTCCTTTGACTTTAATCTGTACTTCTCCTCTGGTAGGTAATACTCTTAAAATCAATGCTTCTTGTTTTATTAAAACAGAGTAATTTAAAAAAACCACTTTTTGACAGATAACATTTTATGGTATTTGAAGGGCAAAGGAGTTCTACAAGAACAGAACTCCTGGGACAGACTGAGGAACAGCTACATAGCAGTAGAGCAACATGAAATGACCTATGTTCTTAGTGCTCTTGTCAGTTATTTGCTTCTTGGGAGTTGTGGGGGGGAGGAATGGGCTCTGCGAGCAGGAAAATTAAAAGAACACAGCCGAAAAGCAGTCTTTTGGCAGAAGACAGATTTTGATATATCTTATCTAAACAGTTTCTGTGTAATGGATTCATTTTTTAACTAACTGAAACCTGCTAATTAACAGTTGTAATTCACAAAGTCATATTAACCTGGAATCTTGCTCTGTAAGCATTTTTTTTTTAGCACAACTGTCCTCAATGTGATCCCTGCCTGGGGAGCTGGAGTTAAAACTCTCAGGCTTTCCAACAGACCCTTAGCTAGTTGACCTGGAAATTTTGTGCACTATAATCCTAATAGGACAGTAGGTATGAGAAAGTTGTCTCCTTTTCTTCTCTCTTCCTTTTGTTCCATTAAGTTACCTTCCCATACAGTTGCTATTTTCATTATTATGATGAAGAGCAGTAAATACACAAATAAACATCCTCATCTGTTCATTTCTTCAATACAATAGCATAAGCCATGAGGGCACAGTGGTTAAAATACAATTTTACAGGCTAATTCTGCCCACTGCCCAGGAGTTCGATCCTGACTTGCTCAAGTTAACTCAGCTTCCGTCCTTCTGAGATCAGTAAAATGGGGACCCACATTGTTGGAGGCAATATGATGACTCTGTTAAACTTCTCAGAGCAGGAGTTCCCAACCTTTTCTATACCCCACACCCCCTAGAACGCTTCTAATATATTTGCATGTGATGTGTTTTCCTTCCAGTATTCAAATTCTTACATATGTTTGGTAACTGTTTTTATTAATGTTATTTTTACGTTATCTTCACAGCGTGCATTTCATGCAGGGTTTTTTTCTTGGTATTTTTGTATGCAGACAAAAATGCACTGCCAAATTCAGAATATTTAATTATTATTTTATATATTCTCCAACTATCCTATAGGTTAAGAAGAGTGAATTAGAGAACTTCATATTTAAATCCAAACAAAGTGAATCCCTGCATGGACATCCATCCAAATATACTCTAGGGCTGAGCTTGCTTAGCTTCTAAGATCAGTCAATTACTGATACAGAACTAGTGCATTGCTTACTGATGGATCAGTCGATTTCTCTTTTCCATTATTTTAGATCTACCACACAGATAGGTGTTACAAGTGGCATCATTATTGCTATGACTTATGACTTGCTGTATTCCTATTTTTCTTTATTTTTTGTCATTTTCTGTTTATTAGAACTTTATGGTTCCCCAAGTGCAGGGCCAAAAATATCCCTCTTGCTATTTTTCACTCATGAAAACACGTGCCAGGGCTAGGTTTGTGTTAACGGCAGACAGTTTGATAAGATATAGACATCATAGATCATATATACGACTTTATTGCAAATCTAGAGGAAATTAACTTTTGAATGACTTATGGCACTCTCTTTGAAATCGTACTCTAAGAAGAATTCTTGCCTAACTTTGTATGGACGGTTACGGCTCTGATCTCTTGGGTAGCATAGCAGTGTTATAGACAGGCCATGTTTAACAGCTGTGTCCTGACAAAATGCAAATTTTGAGCTCCATAACTAATAGATTAAGAATACTTCCATATACTTTTTTTCTTCAGTAACCATAGCTAATTCAACTTGTAATAGGGCTACTGTAATATTTATTTCATAGTTATGTTTATTTAATTTAATGCAATTCAAAGGACTTGGGATCAGAAACATATGCTAATTTCTCTACCAAGTCCTTATCTCTGGTTGTCCAATGCCAATCTGAGAAAGACCCCTATTAGGAGAATAAATTGGTATATTAGGGAATTTTTAACATGAAAAACTTCATTAGAAGTAACAGCTGTAAATGAAATCATCCCACTCCTATTTGGTGAATTCACAATGTAGCTTTAGGCAAGGTGTTATATCCTAACCCTCTTTTGGATATGAAGATAATTTATACTTTTTGCCTAGGTTTGAAATATATGGTTGAAAGATCACAAGATTGCAAGTCACTGCCTTAGAAAAATGTGACTTACAATACATGTGCCTTCAAAGGGCATATGTTCACCACAGAGTTACCAAAGAAATTTGCTGTTCCCCCCTTCTTTTGCTATTCTTTATGTTTAATTTTAATGGTGTTCTGGTTAGTTAATGATTTATTTCTGACCTGTCCACTTTCTCTCTCAAACAAGGATGGGCAATGGGAGATTTGGAAGTTGATAGATTGTCAAACCTTGCTTCAAAATATCTGACTTTCTTAAGTTATTTGGGACTGCTTTTCATAGTGAATCTTATTTGCTGCTCTCTGATGGTGGCATAATAGTAGTTCTTTTTATACCCCTTCCATTGTAGATTAAAGATAAGAAGGTATATAAGCCCATTCGTTTAAATACATTGAAAACATTTCAATAGTCAATTATTGACTATTGTGAGAAAGGGTTCAAGACAAAGTTTCTTCTGTACCAAAATAAAAGATTTCTGAAATTTGGCTAAAAAGGATTACACTTTCTTTTAATTGATTGCATGTAAATAGCTCTGAAAATTGTCTTTATTGGAACACCGATAAAATGCTTTAAATGCATTGTCAATAGTAAAATAACTGTTCTCCAATATATTCACATTTTAGTCTATATTTCAACTTGGTTATGGTGTGTGTATTTGTGTGTGCATGTCTGCATAGTTGGAAGTAAATATACTATGTGCACACTCAAAAGAAAATCCATGCACCTTTAGTAATAGCTCCTATGTTAATGTGTACAGGATTGCAAACTGTTCAGCAATGGTTTCATTTAATTATTATTTTAATAAAGCCTAATCAACTATACATGCACACTTGTTGCACACATAAATTTAGACAAAAACTCTGATATTTCAGTATTTGAAAAAAATCCAAAATTGTTTCATTATACAAACTTGCTGTAATATATAATTTTATTTATTTATTTATTTTATTTATTTGTCACAATTTCTATACCACCCCATTTCCCAAGGGACTCGGGGCGGTGTACAGCCAGGTAAAACATATATACAATACTTCTATAGCTAGTGATACCATTGATACTCAATAACTTGTTCCAACTTGTTCATCCTGAAATGATTAATACTACTCTCCAAGCAAAACTGTTCAAAGAGACAGAAAAGAATAATAGTCCCTTGGTTATAATGGTTCTTGAAAACAAAAGCCAAAACGCAGAGCGATTGCCCATTAGAGCTGAACTGATGACATGCTATGGTCAATAATTTTTATAGCTCTGCTAAACCTTAATTGTTATATGCAGAAATATAACAAGTGCACACAGAGAAAGTGGTTTTTACAACAGTATGTTTTTTTTCAAATGAATATATATATATATGATGACATATCTTAAATTAGAATTACTATGTTACATTTCTTTAATATATACTGTACAAAAATATACAAGGGCAGGAACCAGCCTTACAATTTTAAGTGACATTATAGTGTAATCCTATGCTCAAAAACAACCCTCACTGAATTCAGTAATGTCAGGTAAGGAGTTTAATACAGTAATTTGATTTGTAGAAGATCAATACAGTCAAAACAATATCCTTCTAGAGAAATAGTAAAGTTATCTCAACTTTCCTCTAGGCTGTGAGGATTTCATTTGCTAGAATTTTTGGTATTGATTATGCTTGCTAATAATTTTGGGGCACATTTATGCATTCAGGGAGCAGATTGAGGAAGATTGAATTAAGGCATACCATATCACCAGTAGCATTAATAATGGCAGAAAAAAATCAACTTCTTTGTAAAGTATGACTGTACAAGGGGCAAATAATGGAGGAGAACAATCGTACTGAAACTCTAGTTTTGAGTCCTAGAAAAACAGTATTATACCTGATCCTGGAGGAACCTCTGTGCTGTTCACAATATAGGATGCTGAGACTGTTTTTGTTTGTTTGTTGTTGTTGTTGCCAAATATGTCAAGAGAGCTGTGAGGGCAATCTGAGAGTGACACTGCCCTTTGCCTAGCAATTTGATGGGCTGATGCTTTGTAATGTTCTTCTATACATGTATAGCTCTTGATCACTCTACCAATGTTCTAATTCAATTCATGGTCTTCATTCACTCTAAAGCTCGATGAAGCCTTGCTCATTTTAATAGATATCAAACAGCCATTTTCAATAGTGATGTGGCAAGGAGTAGCACAAGAGTAATATGGATGTAGAGTGGAACTCGTAACTTTATCCTGTATTAGTGTTCCTTATGAAAGTCATCATTTTCCTGCTATGGATGAAAGCACTGAACTTCTTGGTACTGGATTGAGAAAGAAGAAATAGTTTTTCTGCTCCAAGAACCATAAAAATATGTGGGAGAGAGGAGAGGAGACATGTCTCTGAATGAGTTTCCAGTCTGTATTAATATGGCCCCCAAACAGTTCTGAAGATATATTAAAATATTTACTACTGATGCTCATAGAAATGTCCATACGCCCAATCTATAGAGTGCCCAACATAAATTGGACCAGTTTGTATGTCTAACTACATGTAGTATAAAGGACTGGCTACTCTTCTATGAATTTGGTTACTTGATTGCCAGTCTTGAGAGATTCTGAAAATAATTTCTATAGACAATATATTATTAAACGTTAGAGTTTATCATCATTGATCACTGTGTTATTTTGTTAATGGGCATTCAATTTTCCTGTGATTAATTTTAATGAATTAAATATCTAAAGCAGTTTTGAATCTGTGTGGAAGTGTTACACTTCCTGCCAAAGGTCTGTGTTGGCATTATCACAGGCATTATCACAGTGCCCACCCTCCCGAGATAAGAAGAGATGTGGCTTTGCACATTTTTAGGCATGCTTATCATCCAAAACATGGCAGGTAAATTGCTTTAAGTTTGTAGAGACAAACCTGTCAGGTTTTTGACAGCCAATTTGCCATACTGCTAATTAATAATGAAGTGCCAAGTCTGTTACTATTTATGAAGTGATAGGACATGTCATAAAGAAATGAGCATGCCCTCATGAAGAAAGTAATTCATGGAGGCATTAAAAAAAATGTTTCCCTGTATATTTAACATCCTGGCCAAAACTCATTTCTTTTAATCACTTAGATTTGTCTGCTTCTTAATGTAATTATGTAAACTCAAGCATCCAAATATACATTATCTGACATACCTGACTTATTAATTTCACATATTGAATGAATGTATGAACCAAACCTCAATTATCCATTAAAGTTTAAATTTCTTTAAATAAAAAAAAATGTATATAGAATGTATATTTTATGTGAAAATGCATGCAAAAACACTCATATAATTATGAAAATAGCTACAGATACATTATTTTAAAGGAGTACCAACCATAATTTTAAAATGAGTTTTTAAACTTCCTAAATGTATACATTAAATAATGTTCTGTATAAATATGTCTAGTAGGATAAAGTTACAGCAAATGCTGAAGTCTTCGCCTAGGCATGGAAAGAGCACAAACCAAAATTAAACAAAAATTGATGAAGATAAAAATGAGAGATCTGAAATTGGTTTATTCTTCCTTGTCATCTTTCTTCCCATCACATATTTCCCTTCCTCCCTCTGTCCTATCAAAAATTAATTATAGTTCTCATATATAAATCCTACAGACAGTATTGGAAAAGATAGGCTTTCAAAATGCTAGTTTAAAAGCTCCAGTAGGGTTGTCCCTTTCAATAACACTTTCATTAATATCTTTTATTTTAAAACATCATGGTGTTATGTAGTTATTATTTTTTCTATCCATTTCATTTGTAAGGCATCTATCACTAGTTTCTTTAAAAGGATTTACCAAAAAAAAAAAAAAAAACCTGTGATGAATAAAGCAGAGAGAAATAAAACAAACTTTTGTGCCAAATATTCATCCTGGTTTAGTAATGTCTTGCTTGTATGTGAAGGTGATTTGGCTTTTGAAGCAGAAATGAATCAGGTTATATTACTTTTTCATCACCATCATAACTATGAATGATGGCTAAATAAGGCAGCTATTAAATGAGGACTACCCAGTGGTGAAATTCAGCCAGATCGCACCACATTGCCCGAACCAGTAGTAGAGATTTGAAATTGGCCCCACCCACGTGCCCCTGCCCTTATCCTTCCTTATCCTTCCTTATATGAGCTTTGGGGGTTTTTTTCTTACTTACCTGAATCAGCTGTTTGGAGCATCTACAGAGCCTTCCTGATGATCTCTGCTGCCTCTGGTGCCTCTAAAAGCAGTTTAAAGAGCTGCGCTGCAGTGCATTTGACGCGCATGCATGCACACCGAACCAGTAGCAAAACCAGTCGGATTCCACCCCTGGGACTACCTATACTAAAAGTCTCTGTTGCAGAGATTTCTTAGGGCCACCAATGATATTAGGGTTTTTTTTGATTTCAGAGGGTATTGTAGTCCAAAACATGTGTGCAAATTCCATCTCTTACCTTCAGCCAACTATCTCGATGTTAATAGTTTAATAATTATCTTTAATTTTAATAAATAGTGGGAATTGGACAGAAAATGTCTCCATTTAAGTAACTTGACCATAATCACTAAAGAGCTTAAAGATAAAGAACAGTCCTTTATATATTAAATAGAATTTACTGCCACTTTTTGAAAATGCGGAAGTTTTCAAAGTAGATACAAAGAGAGTGATATGTACAAAGTCCTCAGTTTCAAAGGTTTCTAGAATATTCACTGTTTAAGTCTCTGAAAGAGCATTGCTGTGGTATCAGCAAAACTGATTTAAAGGCTTTTTGGCTGCTGAATCCATTCATAGTATTAACAAGACTATTAGATTAAAGAGGGCTTTTAAACTATGTGCACTTTTTCTGGAAGGATTTTTTTTTTTTTCATTATTCATCAATGAGATATTCCACGTGCAGCATTTCTGCCTTTGTATTTAGTTTCACCTTCTGTAGCAGTCTATATTTCTCTAGTAACATTATTATTGTCCTTTTCTTAAATCTACAGTGTCCTTCTTAAAGTGAATTACTAAAATTCTACACAATATTCCAAACAAAAATAATACTTTATCAATTCCCAACCTCCAAGAAAAGATGAATTGCAACTTCATAATAGACAGCTCATGACTTGCATACTTGTTTCAAGGCGACATGCAATTTTAAAGGCCTGGGGTTGAAGAGATTCTAAGCACACCTTGTATTGAATCCAGTGTTATGTCTCCTTCTGTTAGCTGCTTGATTAGGAGCATTATCATTTTTTTAATAAACATTTTATTGGATTTTCCAAAACAAACAAACAAGCAAACAAACAAAAAACAAATAAACAATATGTCTTTTTTTGAGAACAGCAAGATCCCAAATTATCGCTTTTCCATACAGAAATAAGCTAAACCACATATTCATCTTTGTGTTCTATTCCATATCTCATAACTATAACAACATTGTCTCAACATTTTATCCCCTCCCCCACTTTCCTGAACCTTGTTTTATCTATTTCATTTCTCTAAATTAAGTTACATATCATTTTCAAAATATCCATATCTATTTAATCATTATATTTATATTATTGTCTGTCCTACTGTATATATAGTTTCATATTATCTTGTCTCATTACACATGTTTTCTCCTCTAATTATTAAATTGAAGTTTCACCCCTCTGTATCATTTAATTATCCATTCAAGAATTTATACCCTAACTATTATAACATTCTATTTTATAACATATAACTCTTATCAACTGAGTTTCTGCTTGGTACATTCCCTTATAAAATATAAACCAGAAAAAAGAAGAAAAGAAAAAGAATATATATACTGTATTTCTTTTCGTCCGCCAACCTTTTCCTCTGGGTTTTGGACCTGCTTCAGACTTACTTCGGTGGTGGCGGCAGCAGCTCCCACAGCTCCCATTGATGAGGATGGCGGCTGAGACAGCTAA
>JANHFJ010001862.1:119022-134703 GCA_032468195.1 Cerberus rynchops
GAGAGGCCCAGTCGGAGTCCAGCCCATCCCGGATCCGAGCGATTTTATCCTGCAGAAAACAAGAAAAATCCTCGGCCTGACCCTGTAAGGGGTCCTCCCGCGCTGTAACCTCTAAAAGGGAGCAGGTCACCCCAAAAAGGGCGGCCGGGCAGTTCTCTGCGGACGCGATAAGGGCAGAAAAGTGAGAACGCTTTGCCGTCCTTATCATCACTAGATACGTCCTAATATAGGATCATAGTGAAAGATGCTGTTCCTACAACAATAGAAGTGTTTGGTCGGATACGGAGTGGCTAGCCCTCCAACCACTCTCTAGGCGTCTTTTCCAGCGCTTCATCTCCCTTAGCTCCTCGGAAAACCAGGGAGCCAATTGGGATCGGCACTGGATAAGAGGCCGCAAGGGCACAACCTGGTTGAAGAGTCCCGGACACCGCCCTCTCCCAGGCGGCCACCAGGTCCCCAACAAGGTCGTGTGTATGTGCCTCCGGAAATGCGTTTAATCTCCCTTGAGTATCTAGTACTGTGATGGTGAATCTATGGCATGTGTGCCACAAGTGACACACAGAGCCATCTTGCTGGGCAAGTGAGCTGTTGGCCAATTTACCTCCAGCTGAGCACGCGCATGTGATTGTGCATACATATGTGCGCGATTGCAGAGACCCAACTGGTCTTTGGAGCTTTCTTGGGCATGCACATGCGATTGTTCATGTGTGTCTGAGACACATTGCACGTGTGAAAGCCATACGCATGCGCAAATGGTGTGGTTGCACACACAGCACATGTGGGGGAGCCACACGCAAGTGTGGGTGGCATGCCCAAAGTGTGTACTTTTTGGCACTCAGTAAGTAAAAGTTTGCCACTACTGATCTAGTAGATCTTTATATTTCATAGTATTTTCTGTATCTAATACATTTGGATAAATCATCGCCTCCATAGTCGATAGCCAAAAGTCGACAGTTGGTACCTTGATATAATGATTTTTCTTAATATTCTCCCAAATCTGCAGAAGGGCTCCTCCTACTTGGTGCCTGTGGAAATAACTGCTTTTCCCCTTTCTCTTCGCAAAGGAAGCCATGCCATCCCAGCTGTAAATCATGTCCCTCTAATGTTAGTATACACTCTTACTGTCCAAATGTATCCAATTCTTTATCCATACCATGGCCGCTGCCTGATAATATGGTTTCAAATCAGGGAGCCCAAAGCCCCCTTTATTCCTACTATCTTGCAATATTTTTAACTTGATTCTTGGTTTTTTCCCCAACCATACAAATTTAGCTATCAATTTATTCAACTCCCCCAAAAATTTCTTTCCTAATTTTATCAGTATTATTTGAAAGAGATAAAGCATTTTGGCAATATACTCATTTTGATTGTCGTAATTCTACCAATAAATGATAATTGTAATTTCGCCCAAATGTCCAAATCTTTCTTTATTTGTTGGAGTAGTTTGTCATAATTGTCTTCTTTTATGGAGGAGCATTTAGCCATTAGCCAAATTTCAAGATATTTTAACCTTTTTCACTATTTGCAATCCCAATTTCCTCTCTAATTCTTTCTTCTGATTGTCTGTAAGATTTTTAGCTATTACTTTTGTTTTGTCCTTATTTATTTTTAGTCCTGCCACCTTGCCAAATTCCTGAATTTCTCCATTAACTTGGTTCCAATCTCTAATGGGTCTAAATCATCTGCAAATGCTTGTGTTTTATATTCTTCCTTTCTTATTTTAACACCTGTTATTTCTTGCTCTTATGTAATAGTTATAAGTAACACCTCTAATGCGAGAATAAAAAGTAAAGGAGATAATGGGCATCTTGTCTAACCCTGTTATTTTTCCATTAAGTATTACATTGGCTGTTTGAGTGGCATATTGCCCTAATCATCCCCACGAATTTTTCCCCAAAATTTATAATTTGTAATTGCTGGATGAAGAATTGCCAATTTAGATTATCGAATGCCTTTTGTACGTCTAAAAATATCAGAGCCAGTTGTTTCTCCGGATGCGCCTCATAATATTCTAAAACATTAAGTACAGTTCTTGTGTTGTCCCTGATCTGCCTTCTTGGGTGGAATCCGTTTTGATCTGAATGTATAATTTCATTTAGTAATTTTTTGACCCTTCCTGCAATTATTGCTGCAAATATTTTGTAATCAATGTTTAGAAATGAGATTGGTCTATAATTCTGGCTCTCTTGATGATCCGTGCCCTCTTTTAATATTAGGGTGATTTATGCTTCTGCCCAAGATTTCAACATTTTAGCCTCCTCCAATGCTTCGTTTTATAATTCCAGTATTAATATCTCCAAAGATTCTTGTATTGTTTTATAGAACTCTGCTGGGAATCCATCTGGACCTGGTGTTTTATTATTTTTTGCTTCTTAATTGCTTCTTTAATTCCCCTAGAATTATTTTCTCGTTCAACCTCTCTCTTTTTTCTTCTGATATTGTAACTAGCCCTTTGTTCTTTAAATATTGTTTTGTTCTGCTATATCTTCCTGACTATAAATTCTCCCAAATTTTTTTTGAATGTCTTTTTTTCTCTTTCATCCTATATTGTATTTCCCCTGTTTCATCTCACAGTTGTATCATTTTCTTTTCTTTCTCTCTTTTTAATTTGTATGTCAACCATCTTCCTGGCTTGTTAGCATGTTCAGAGACATTTTGTTTTGTCAATCTAAGATTCTGTGCCCTTTCTTCCTGTGCCAACAGATTTATTTTATGTTTGACATTTTTCTCTCTCATGATTTTATTGTTCTGGAGCTCTTTCTGTAGTATTGTTTCTAATTTTTTAAGTTCTTCTTGGAAGAGCGTTTGTTGTTTCATTTTTTCCTTGTTTTTTCAGGACCTATACCCTATCATCAACTGTCTTACGTATGCCTTCATAGTGTCATAGTGTTTGACAGCCAGCCACTATTAAAAGCACTACATGGCCATTAAAAAGAGTGCAAAACCGCTCTGAGAGGAAATTGCCCTATTGCTGCAAGGGCATCAATCTCTCCAACCTGCTGGGTTTTTCCTTGCCAGGAGCTGTCAAAGACTAACCTTCCCACTGATTCATTAAGATTTGCGTTGAGAAAAAACCAGTTTTTAAATTTTTGTTGCCTTTGGGCATAAACAGTTGATTAACAGCCAGGGTATGGGAGGGAATTATATTTGTATCTATTTTATGTGTGTGTTATATTGAAGAATGATGGGTCATGGAAAAAGAAAAAGAAAAAAAGAAAAAAAAGATATAAGATATGTTTGATAAAATTCAATGTAAATAACGTACATATGTGAATAGGAGATAGATGATAAAATATATTGTAAATTACTGACACGGAAAACAAATATGTAAATGGTTCTTGGAAATGAAATGCTATACCAGTTTTATTGTATCCTTTGTGCAAGTTATATTGGAAAAAAAATGCTTCTATTAAAAAAAAAGAATCTTTACTATGATAGTTCTTTCTCTTACTTAAAGGCCCAAGCACATACTGATTAACATTCTGTGTCTTAAATTAAATACATATTTGAGCTGGATTTGCATAAAGCTTCTGTTCTGTCATGGAAAGGTGATCAAACAGGATGTCCAAATAGAAACTGAGCAAAGGTTCAGCAGAAATAAGCTGCTGTTTTCAAAACAGCACCAAGAAAGTTACAGAAAGAAGTGAAGTATAACTGTCTCAAATAATATGTAAAGAAATCTTAATCCCAAGTACCATAAAAAAGTTATTCAATAAGAATTAATCTTAATGCATTATATGTTTCTTTAATTCAGAAGAAAAAAAGAATCTCAGAAGTGAATCTCTACATTTTATTTTACATCTGTTGCTCAATTGCGGTAAATTCCCCTTGCTATGTAGCAAAATAATGCTGAAGATTTAGATCATATTCTATACAAGCATATCTAAATAAATTAGATTTCCTTCTGAACAGACATTCATAGGATTGCTTTTACAAGCTTATCCTTGTAAGGGAGAGCTTACTTTGAATCATTTGCTTCTCAGAATGAACAATTGATAGTGTTACTTCTTTTTGTTATCCCTGCAATATATATGACTTAGCAAGACCCTCAGTTGACAGTAAAATGTATGTCCTATTAAATTAGATAACTGAATCCTCCCCCCACCCCCCAATAAATTTTCTTTAGGCTTATGAAGGATTTAGACTACAAATAGGTTTTTCAAATGTAGCAAGATTGCAATCATATATGAAGGGGGGGGGATTCTGGATTGAACCTCATTGAACTAGATTATTCTTTCCCAGTAAAAAAAGTTATTGTTTTGTCAGAAGACTTTACAATGATTGGACGCATCCATAGATATAATGATTTGATGATCTTTCTCTAAATATTATGACAAACCTAAGAAGCTGAGAAATAAGTTGTTTGACCTAGTCTATGACCAGCCTTTTTTGCTACATACAAACAATACGAACACACATGGGCAATATATGCAGCAGTTGAAGCATATGCTTAGTATAAATTGGATGTGTCTCTGTCTGTATCTGTCAGGGAGCATGGAGAAGAATATTAAAGTAATTCCTTTTATTCAGGAAAGATACATCATATGCTTAGAGCAAGGAAACGAGAAATGAAGTCCTACTACAGCTACTCTTTGTAGCTGCTGTTTTCACTTTCCATAATGACCCATCTTAAGCACTCAATTTTATTATCCCCAAATAC
The DNA here is from genome assembly GCA_032468195.1 of Cerberus rynchops. Taxonomy (NCBI): domain Eukaryota; kingdom Metazoa; phylum Chordata; class Lepidosauria; order Squamata; family Homalopsidae; genus Cerberus; species Cerberus rynchops. The sequence continues at coordinate 123,683 of JANHFJ010001862.1, forward strand.
TAGACATACAATGACTGAATTAATCTTATGAGTGTAATGGTAACATGCTCAACATTTCCTGACGTGTCATTTTTGTGACATGAGGTTTTATTTTGCCCATAAGTTCTGTGAGTTGTATGTGCAGAATAATTATCAAATGGGGTATCTTCATTACCATCAAAGATATTGGAAAGAAAACTGTAAGTGCTTGATCTTTGAAGTTACATAACCTATCTACATAGATTTAAAGCTACAGCGTGATCTTCTTTAAGTCAGATTTGGCTCCTGGTAATTCCATGGATATATACAAAAAGGTTGATTTTATTTTTTGGTCCTATCCCTTCTTTTTGGTCCTATTCCTACTTAGTTACCAAGATGACATTTTTAAATATTATCTGGATTGTTTTGCACTAATAGTTTATTATCTGAGATGTGGACATTCTTCTATTATGGCATGATAGATAGATGGAGTCAACTATTGTATTTTTGCAACTCCTTTCCATGCATTTTTAGATACAGATCATTAAGTTGTAATTTTGAGCAAACTTCCCTTTCAACATTGCCCACTAGAAATGCACAAAGTTAATGTAATGTAGAAATCAAGAAAGGCTGCATTAAAAATAAAATTAGGAAAAACTAATTTGGATTAGTTATAAATATTTTAATAATTTACATTAAGGGGAAATAAAGGGAGATCATTTTCACCTAGGGAAAGAGCTCAGTTTCAGATATACAATTATTTTCAGCCTTGATTATTTTCCTATTTTCTAAAATAAAACCAGAATAAAACAAAGGAAAGTTGCTATAGTTTTTAAAACATCTAAGAATAAGCCCTTTTTCCCCCATCGTCCCTCCGTCTCTCTCTCTCCCTCCCTCCCTCTCTCTCTCTCTCTCTCTCACACACACACACACACACACAGAGAGAGAGAGAGAGAGAGAGAGAGAGAGATCTTTTATTACATTCTTTCGCATTCCTATATAATACCATAGTACCTAGGAAAAGAAAAATAAAGAAATTAATGATTTGGGATGCAGTGGACCTATTGTAGAGTATTATGGAGTCCTTGGAACTCTCTGAGTTTTGTTGTTTTCCTGAAGATATTTTGTTATTCAACTAGGTAACATCTTCTATTCTAGAACGGACAAGGATTTGCTCTCTAATTATATACAGTAGCTTCTCCTGTCAGAATTAGTGGAAGTATGGTTTTCTCCTTGGTATTTCCTCGAATAGGCCATTATGCTTGATTGTGTGTCTGTGTTGATAGTTCCTTGATCTGGATATTGTTTGCTGCTTGATATGTTTGTCTGGTGTTATTACTATTAGTGTATGAATTGTTATATTAATGAGGAGACTACAATGCTAATGCAGAATAGCAATTTGGCTGCCATTTTACCAATTCTATGGTGGTACATGCACACATGCTTACCAAGGTGTGCTACACAATGATGAGCTAGCTTCACACCACAAATAAAGATGAGTGGCTCTTTCTACGGCATCCTTTCCACTGAAATTACCTCACAAACAGGTGTTGCAATCAGGAAGGTTTAGAGCTAGCAAGAATGTGAGCACCTGCACAAAACACAGCTCATCTCCTCACAAGTGGTACCTATTTATTTAATCACATAGAATATACTTTTGAACTTCTAGGTGGATAGAAGCTGAGGCGAGTGATCGGAACTCACCCTATCATGTGGTGCTAGCACTCAAATTGCTGAAGCAGAGACCATCTCCAGTGTCATTAAGCCAATGAACCACTGTTTTGTTTTGTCTCTTTTGAATGGTATGTAAATGTAGTTTATCTGTATATGCCTGTTGATGGCTAATTTATCTGTGTGCCAAGCTTCCAGGAATTTTCTAGCATTTTTGGCTTTAGTTTGGTCTAGGATAGTTACAGTTTCTCAGGTGAAACTATAGTTAAGTTTGTCCATCTGGTGTGAAATTAAATAGTTTTCATCATGTCTTCTTACTGCTAGTGGATGGATCTTCTCTGCTAGTCTTCTGCCTGTCTATATTGCATAGTGGCTGTTTCAGTCCTTGCAATGCATGTTGTAGAGATGACTCCTGGATTTTTTTTTTCTGCTTAGACTGCTGTGCCTTTTGTTCTATTTAAAAAGTTTTGGAGGACTTTAGTTGGTTTGTATACCAACTTTAGTTGCAATAGTATGTTGGTTATTTCTGAGATGTTTTGATGTATGGCAGTGTTATCTTTTACATAGCTTATGTTGGTTGTGCTGGAGTGCATTGAATGGACAAGTACTTTTTGATAAAGTTGTGTGTATATCCATTTTGCTGAAACATATTGTATAGGCCAGGGGTGTCAAACACGATTTCATTGAGGGCCGCAAGGCCTTCCCTTGTGAATGTTATTCCTTTAAATATCTTGATTGTTTCATGTGTCTTCTCAAATTGTTCCTTTTTTATAACAAAGGTGTCATCTGCATACTGGATCCATACTTTTAATTTTAGTGTTATAAACGCAATTCAGTATTGATTTACCCTTTACACTGTCAAGAGCATGAAAATAGTTTTGTTTACATTTTTACTTCTGAATTGGGTAGCATGCAATCCAACAATTGCCCAGTTCTATTGTTTGGTCTCAGTGCAGGAGGAGGAGGGGGAATGGAGTTGAACATGCAGTTCTATTTATTTATTTATTTATTTATTTATTTTATTGACTTTTTATACCGCCCCCTCTCCCTAGGGACTCGGGGCGGTGTACAGCAATTAAAACCCACATAACAAAAATTAAAAACCAATTAAAAGAATTAAATGTCTGCAAATTAAATTAAAATTAAGTTTAAAATTGCACTGTTAGTACAAGAGAAGGAAGTGGCATGTCCACCATGACTCCATTATTATACAGACTGTCTAAATCAGAAGAAGTGGTGTAAACATAGCCTTTATCTTAATCTTAATCACTCCTATGCATGTTTCAAGACTACAAAACAGTGATAGAGTTCTTGTCTCTGTTCTTGTCTCAGTTTTTCCTTATCACATGGGGAAACAACCTGTAGCAATAACAGTTTATGGGGATTAGTTTATATACACCTTTAGTCAAATTCTTTAAGAAGAACATTTTGTGGCAAATACAAATGTTCCTCTATAGGCACTTTATGGCAGTGTGAGAGATGTTAAGAGTATGTTAGTAAGATTAGCAATATGCTAACAAATTTTATTTAAGTGATTATCATGTTCCAGATTCAAATGCAGATACTATTTCACAGGCCTAAATCCTTCTTAACTTTGTGTGCATCAATATTCAGGGGGCAGAATTAGCAATATCAATAGCACTTAGACTTATATACCATTTTACAGCCCTCTCTAAGCAGTTTAAAAGGACAACATATTGCCCCCAACAATCTGGATCCTCATTTTACTGAGCTCTGAAGGATGGAAGGCTGAGTCCACTTAAGCTGGTCAGAATCGAGCTCCTGGCAGTGAACACTGAGATAGCCTGCAATATTGCATTCTAACCACTGTGCCACCACAGCTCCTACAGCATGTTTAAATACTTTAATATGTATCTGAATTATAAGAACCTTATATGTTAAATTAATAAAAAAATATTTTTGTTGGGTAATTGTATCCTAAGTATAATCCAAAATCTTCTGTCACAGCCTAGTGAATCTTGTCTTAAAATCTAGTTCTGTAGTTTTTGTCCAACACTGATGTCCATGAAATTTGCTTAGTATTAAATACCCATAAGTAGGATGTTGGGTAGAAATTAAACATTTGTTCTTGGAAACTTTCACTAAATTACATATTTAATAATTAGGAATCAGAGGAATAAAGTGCTTTATTCAGACCTTTTTACTCATATTTACAATACCAGAGCTGTACCTAATGGAAGTTCAAGGTCACAAGCAATTTTAAATGCCTTGGAATGGCTCTCAGAAGTTAATACTATTAATTTTTAATATAGCAAAAGGGTGATTATTATATATTTTGGGATTAATCATGCTCATTGCTTCAATAAAATACAATGCATTGCATATGATGCAGGATCATTTCTGTCCTTCCTTCCTAGTCTTGGCTCTTTATCATCCACATTCTTTTTTCCTTTTTTGGTTGTACAGTCTCTGACCTACTACTCAAAGATCATATGCAGTGCTCGTACTAAAAAGATTTCAGAAAAAAACATGCCAGTAATTGTATATAGGATAATTTATCTGCAAAATATATTATTCTACTGAGCAATAGTGTTTGCAACTCTTTTCTGAGTGGTGGGAAACAATTTGGATAGTTTTAAAAATAAGTTTCATGTACAGGGGAAAAACAGCTAGATTCAAGATTTCTTTTGAGTTGTGCTCAGAGAATACATTAGTATCTGATGATAGCATCTTTTTTTGAAAAAAAAAAAGAATAACAGCATTGGAGAGATAATACAACATTAATCAGTATTTAACATTTACAAGATTAAAAGTAGCAATCTTAAAAACTGCCCATTAGGTCTACTCAAATTACAATCAGTAGTTTGTTTCAAAATATCCTGAGGTCTAATAGTGATCTTCAAAATGTTGTTGGATGTTTTGCACTTCCAAGTATGCATTTCAAGACTAAATGTAAAACAATGCTTCATTCTTTCTTTCTTTAAACTCTGTGAATCATGTATACAGCTTTTCATAAATTATAATCAGAAATGGCTGAGCTGTTTATGTAGAGACTGTTACATCAGGAATAAAAAAGGAGGATGAAATACATATTCATAGCATTTTGAGGAATCATAGTAGCAGTTGAGAATTGTTCTTTGTTTCTAGCATCTAGAATATCAATAAAGGCAGTAGCTCCTATAATATAGATATATAGATATATAGGACAATCCCAGCATAAACACTGCAAGTTGAAAAGAAAAAAAAGTTAGCCCTAGATCAGATCTTTCTTGTATCATTACTCATGTTGGAATTGACTGCAGAAATATATCTTCGCAACATGGTGTAAGTATTTTTACCAGCTCTTTATATTGCTTTTCCATATATTTTCAGTTATAAACCTTTACTAAATCTTCCAGTGTTCGGTAGAAAAAGCACATCCTGAGCCTTTGAGATCTTCCTACTACAAAACAGCAATATGGAGACTTTAAACATCTTTTACAGAGTTTCTGTCCCCCCCAAGGAAAAAAGATAGATTATATATTTAAGTTTTTCTTTTGGGTGTGTAATTATTATATTTCACCTTTGTTTCATGTGACCAATGCACATTTGATGGTTTTGTCCTTCCATCCTTACAACAGTCCTTTGAAATAGGCTGAGAATAAGTGATTTCGTTCAAAATAATACAAAAATCTTCACAGCTGAATGGCTGAATTTGGATTTTCCCATTTTAGCTCTATGTCTCTCAATCACTACCCTAAATGCTTGGTGTAAATCTCCCCATTTGTTAATACATTTGAAGTAGTTTCAAATCCTCCCCATGTGATTTTTTTTTAAAAGTGGCTTTATATTGGTTTAGAATTAAGAAAAACTCTTTGTCTCATAGAGTTGTCTGTCTATTTAGGTTAGCAGTTGCTCAAGGCAAAATGAGAGTCATAACATTCCCAAATGACCAAGTGCTCTACTACTTAGGAAAGGGGGAAAAATGAAACTGAGCAAATTAGACCAAATTCTATTTGTATATGTTTACCACCTTGAAATGTTATGGTTAAAAAACCCCAGAATTTTAGGACATAGTTATAATAAATGTATGTTGCATCACAAAAGATATATCCAAGATTGTGCTATGTTTAAAGTATTGCTTTAGTGCTTTATCTGTTTAGCTTTATGTGTTGTTCCTTTCACAGGGGCATATGTGCTGCAGGTCAAAGCAACTGACGCTGATGACCCAACCTATGGAAACAGTGCCAGAGTGGTTTATAGCATTCTTCAGGGACAGCCATATTTCTCCATTGATCCCAAAACAGGTAATTGACATTCAGTCCTTTGGAGTATTTTCTTCTTTTCTCTCCAATGTTTCAGGCTGATTTGGCACTTACTGTATCTCAGCACTCTTTATTTAATTACAAAGGAAGAAAAGAAATGCCATTAATGCTCACTGAAAAATGCCAACTGCTTTCTTTTGATAATATAACTGTATTCCCACTTCAGAAGCAACTGGTGAACAAAAGGACTAATCAGATGTTAAAGAACTGTACAGGTCCTGTTGCATAAGGAAAATTCTGTGATTGTGTGATATAGCGATTTTCATTTCACTAAGTGTTTCATTATATGAAATGGGAGTGAAATGGGAGTAGCATTTGGGACTTCACTGGAGCAGTTCCAACTTCCATGAGCTTGTCAACTTAGCCAAAAGCTTGCTTAGCTTAGTAGCTTGCATTCATGCAGTTCTATTTCTAACCAAAATTATTTATTTATTTATTTATTTATTTATTTGTTTGTTTATTTATTTGTTTATTTATTTATTTTTCAATTTATATACCGCCCCTCTCCCAAAAAGGGACTCGGGACAGTGTACAACCATCTAAAAACAATAAATTAGTTACAATTTAAAAACCAATTAAAAAACTAGGCAGCTGGTTTAGAGTATTAATTTGGGCTATTGCAAGGAAACTATGGATCTCCAGAACTTAACCATTATCTGGCTTTATCCCTCACTATCACTACTATTAGGATTTCTAATTCAGCACTATCTGGAAATACACAGCTTTACAGTTCTCATTTATAATACAGCACAACAATAGAGAAGGAAATGATTTTATTCATAGCATTTTCCCCCAGATGTTAGTGCAGTAATAGTAACTATCCATTGCCATCAAATGATATAGCTCACAGAGGTATCAAACTGGTGGCCCGTGGGCCGGATGCATCACGCATAGGCTACGCCCACCCCAGCTCCACAAAGGGAAAATATGTTGTGAAACATTATGTGAAGGCACCATGACATAGCAATTTTGACACCCGTGATATAGAACATATAGAACTAGGAATCCCATGAATATTATTAAATATATTTAGATCGATTTTAAAAGCTGCTGCCTATTTTTGACATAAAAAGTATCTTCTCGTGACATTCCTCTCTTAAACCTATTAATCTTATTTTACATAAATAAATGTTTGTCTCTGAGGGAACATTGTTTAAGAGATGCAGCTTCTGGTTCTACTATGCAAGCTGCACTTCCCTTAGAATAGCCAGGATTGTTTTATTTTTATTTTTTTTCCAATGACTGTCTACTTGATTGGCAGATAGAATATTAAAAACCCTTTGCTTCCTGGCTGATCAATTATTCCGAGAACACAATCTCCCTATGGGGGAACAAAAAAGCATAGCTATGTATTTTTCTTTCATAAATTTACAGTAATCTTGTGTTAACCACATATAAAATATGTGAGTAGTAGGGACTTTGGAGTATGTGCTATGCTGATAAGCTCTTATAATTATATTTTAATCTGGTATTTTAATGAACATTGGTGTTCAGTGGAAATCTGTCAATTTTTTCTCCCTCAGCAGCCTGCTTTTGGCAGGTGGTGGATTGGAGGATGGGAAATGGATGTTAATGTCAGCCTTGTTGTTTGGAGGTCATTGGATGTGGTGGGTAGATGCATAAACAGCCAGAAATGCTCATGGGATTGGAGGACAGTTAATTGCATATCTTGTCCTATATTTTGAAATGTCATTCCTGCTTCTGTATTTAATAATTCAATGACTTAACCAAAATGTTCCACACTAAATGCTGCCAATTGTGTGCCTTGAATGCAAGGCAGGCAGGGCTGCTGGTCTGCCTCCTTTCTGAAAACGGAATTTGTTTTCCCAATGAGTCCCTACTTGAATGTCAAATGGAGTATTAAAAACCCTTGCTTCCTGGCTAATCAATGCATGGAGATGGAAGCAGCATAACACAGAACAAGCTCTCCAGAGGTCATGTTCCTTGTCAAATGTACTGTGTTTTAACAAAAGAACATATCAGAAAAGTGAATCAGTAGTTTTATTTTATTTTGTTGTTGTTTTTTTTACATTTGGATGAGCTACCTCCCTCTTCCACTTGCTCCAGGAGATAAAAAATTTCACCTTTTTTTAAAGTTTTCCCTTAATTAGATATCACTGGCAATAGAGAAGTTTCAAAATCCAAACTCCTTTTGTCTTTTACAACATTTCTGGATCAGGTGAATGACAATACAGAGACAACCCTAGGAATATCTGCTGTTCTTTTTTTCTTTATTACGGTAATTATAACTAAAGGAACCACCAAAGCAGGAGCAGGTGAATTTCATTTTTAAATACTTAGCATTGCAAAGACATTAAGGTTATTCATCATAGGATGAACAAAAGACACAGGCTTCATACTAGGATCAACTATAAAATATAAGCTCTGCAGACACTTGTTATTTAGGACTTGATCTACTGATCGGTAGGCCCTCAGATACAACCTAATTAAATTTGTCTTTTTATTGCAGATAAAGGAGTGTCTGTATATTCTTCTATAGTACACAAAACATAGTCTATATAGCTCGGTGCTCCAGAGTTTAAACTATATACTTTTTCATCCTACCTTTCTTAGTTAATTGATACTTTGCCATTTTCATATGGCCTAGCGACGCTTAAACTGTGGTTGACATAACAATGTATTCCAGCATGGAACTGCTAATTCCTACCTCACCAGTTTCATTTCTTACAAAAACCATAACAACCCTGTTGAAATAATTCTTATTTAGAGTCAATAACTTTTGCCTTCCTGTATCCTAAGTGTTGTTCTTTTTTTTTCCTGTGCTGATATTAGCACCCTCTTTGTCACATCACAAGCTTCATGCTGACCCACCAATCAGCCAAGGGCTGCACAGAAATTGTTCTTAGGAAACCTTGTAGTGAGACATGTAAAATATAAAATAAAAATATTTAGATATGTGTAGAAGATTGGGAAGGCAGTAACTGGGGTCCCATGCCTTTTCTGTTTTCCTAGCCAAAATAGCATTCTAATAATAGGGTTGACCTGACTATCAAAATGTTTTTAGATGTGGATTTTGGCTAATGGAACTTCTTTCTTCTATTCCCTGCACTTCTCCAATCTACAACAGCACATTCTCACCTTCATCCTAGAACAGAACAATCTACAGATTTTTGTTTTCTTAATGTTGGAATTGGGGAGCCATTTCCATTCTCCTAATAAAGCTGGCAAACCTCAAGAGTCAGCAGCAAAATTGATGAAATATACCGTTTCACAGCTTAAAATGTATTACTTAAAAGGTACAATTATGACTGAACAGCATTAAACACTTAAGGACATAACTGTAATTGCAAACATCTAAATGATGAGAAACTAGCCTAAAGCTATTTAGAAAAAGGAAACATGTTAATGTAAAGAAGAAGAAAAATCACTCCCCTTGAGGCAAATTCAGTGATTTACAGTTATTTTTGAATGGCTAAACTCTGGCAAAAGACAATCTAGAAAATAATCTTTGTTCTCTCTCAGCCCAATTTTATTTCCTTTGGAGGCCTTCATTTTATTTATTGCTGTAATTATCAATTTACACTTGGGTGATAAGAAGAAAGATTAGCCTTGAAAATTAGTGTTGGGTATATCTATCAGTTGTGCTTTCACTCAGTTTCTCATTTTTCTGACCATTAGTTCCTTTCTGCCTTTGATCTTTCTTGTTTTTCAACATTACAAAACTAAGTGAAAAGAAATCTATGTATTAGAAACAAATGTTCTGTTCCCACACCAGATACTTAGCTTATATTGCAGTGCTATACAACTGTGTATCTATTCTTTAACTATGTCCCTGATATCAATAATATCTATGTCTATAACATATATATTTATCCCCCTTCCAGTGAGCTAGTAATTTTAGTTTAGAACCTCAAAATGTTATTGTGGGCTAAAACTTTGTGAATGGACACATGATAGAGTGTCTCTCTGTAGTATGGCAGTACAAAAATAGTTAATGAATCTTTAACATTTCTTATCTTGAAAGTCAACTACATACAGTTATTTGTTTTGGCTAAGGGATTATGTCACAACACAAACATATTTGCTTTTCAAAGGACTCTCTATTTTATTGACAATTTGAGCAGAAATCGAGAGAAAGAAGGAAACATTACTTACGAGCATTTATAAACATGCCAATTATTTTTGCTTTTTATTTCTAAATAGAAGACATATTACAATAAACATTTGGACATGAAAATTTATTATTTTATTAGGTAGTTCTTTGGTGGAATGACAGCCAGTTGCTCTTGCACTGAATTATTAGGAAGACTCAAATTATTTGTTCAATATCTTCATAAATATAATTATATTGTTCTTTTCTCAAATAGTGTCCTTCACGAGATAAATCCAGTTCCTCTCTTTAGTTTGCCCATTATACTTTGCCCATTATACTTTCAGCCTCAGGGTTTATCTGAGTTCAGTCTGGTTCTAAATTCATCAGTCAGGAAAGTTCCCATTGGGATATCTTATCAGGACCTATTGCCTGAGGTTAAAGGAAAACACATTACTTCCATCCTGTTTCCTTTTGCATATGCTTTCATACTAGTCAATACCACAACCATCTCAAATGCTCAGGACTTCCTAAAAAGTCCATTTATTTGATTTATTTATTTTAGTTAAATAATTCATATGACTACTCATCTCACAAAAGTGACTGTGGGTGATGTACAGAGAATAAAACAAAAACAAAACACATGGTGCCCAAGGTTAAATAGTTTAGTTAGTTTATTAGATTTATTAGATTACAATGAATACAATGTCCAATCACAAAAAGAAAACACATCACCAACAGCTGAGGTTGCCCATATATTTGGGGGAGCAATCCGGTTTGGGGGGGCTTTTGAAAGGGTAGCAGGATCATATCCAGATTTTGAGGGGCATGAGGGAGGGATTTTGTTCCATACTGCAGATGCAGTCACTGAGGAGACCCAATTCTAGGGTCCAGCAAGATGGCATGTCTGGTGAAGAAGACACAAAGCATGCTCCCTCTGCTGCATCTGGTGGGGTGCCCAGAAACAATGGGAGAGAAGCAGTCCTACAAATAGCCTGGTTCAATAGAATAGAATAGAATAGAATAGAATAGAATAGAATAGAATAGAATAGAATAGAATAGAATAGAATAGAATA
>JANHFJ010001863.1:114069-125718 GCA_032468195.1 Cerberus rynchops
ATAGTGGAGTTTAATGTGTGGCTAAAGGAGTGTATAACAGGGAAGGCTTTGGTTTTATTAGTCACGATGTCTGCAACTGGTCCAATGAAAAACTGTACAAAAGAGATGGTTTGCATCCATTAAAGAAAGGAACTGAGTCACCTAGCATTAAATTCATGGATTTTCTAGATAAACATTTAAACTGAACAATGGGGACAGAGAATTAATTGATACAGAACATTTCTGTCCCCAGCAATCTAAAATTAGTAGGATTATCAGTGCATGTAAAGTAGATGTTTGTGCTGGTAAGATTATCAATCTTGCTATCAAGGAAAACCAAGCATCTAATAGTGAGTGCCATACCATGTGCACTAATCAAACAGGTGGCAAGAAAAAGGGGCCACACAATCAAAGAGAGGAAATAGATGAACTTTTTGCTAATCAGCTAACTAAGGTATCTAGGAAGCACATCACAATAATAATGGGAGATTTTAACTACCCTGACATCAACTGTTGCAGAAACTTTGCAACAAGTTGAAGATCCAACAGGTTCCTAACAAACCTAGCAGACAACATTGTTTCCCCAAAAGTAGGGACAGGAACAAGGGGATCAGCTATATTGGATTTAATTCTCACTAATGAAGATGAAATGATAGAAGGTGTTGAAGCTACAGGAACCTTGGGAGCAAGTGATCATATTAGAATTCAATATTATTCAAGCACAAGCAATAGAACAAAGTCAATCTAGAGTCTTGGACTTGAGAGCTAATTTCAATAAATGTAGAGCTTGGGAAGGATTCCATGGATGAGAATCCTCAAGGAGAAAACAAGAAGCTTGTGAAATTTTGAAAACTGAGATCATAAAAGCCCAGCCTAGCACAATACCAATGAAGAAGAAAAGTAACAGCTCTCAAAAGAAACCAGCATGGCTGCATAAGAACTCTCTGACAAATTGAAAGACAAAAAGGACAAATATAAAAAGTGGAAAGAGGGGCACATAACTAAGACAGAATATTAGCAAATAGCCCGAGCTTGCGAAGATGAAGTGAGGAAAGCTAATGCTCACAATGAACGAAGGCTTGCGACAAAAGTAAAAAAAACTGGCAGAGTTGTTATGGCAGAGCAACTTCTCCCTCTCTGGATGTTAGTCAAAGGGACGTAGCTGGAGCAGGGAGTAGCTGGAGCAGGGAGTGGCAGGGAAGCCTGGCGATGGCAGTGGGGTGGCTTGGGAGTCTCTCTCTCTCTCTCTCTCTCTCTCTCTCTCTCTCTCTCTCTCTCTCTCCATTTTATTAGAGAGTTTATTAGGGAGATGGAAGGGGCAAGAAGCGGGGTGGAGAAGAGGGTGGGGCAGCCAGTCTCTTCTTTCATGGTTGCAAGCAGCTGAAGTCTGCTTCCTCTCCTCCATGTCTGCATTCTACCTGCATTGCAACATCAGGGGGAGCTGTGTCAGAAAGAGCTTGATGGTGCCCCAAGCACAAAATCAGTTTTCATTTCTTTACACGAAAGGGCGGGAGAGAGCATCCGGGATGCAGACCTGCTAATATGCAATCCCCAAAGGGCCAGATTGCGGGGTGGTACAGCCCTCTAAGCCAAAACGGCTCATTTCCCCACTTTTTTAGCCTAACACATGAATAGAAGCGAAGCTAGACCGGCTACGTGTGCCTAGCTACGATTAGGAAATCAGCCAGGGCTAGCTGTCTGTCCCCAACAGGGTGCTCTGCAGAAGCAAGAAGTGACTGAGAGGGGCCGGGTGAGTGATGTTGAATTGGCCACACCCAGCCAGTCACATGACCACCCAGCCCGTCCACCCAGCCTGTTATTAGGGCAGCAAACCGGTTGTTAAAAAATTTGAAGCCCACCACTGGAGAAAGCAGAACTACTTAACTCATTTTTTACATTTGTCTTTACACAAAGGAAAAAAAACCCCGTCCATCCTATCAAAAACACCACCACAAAAAACAGATTAAGAACATAAGTTAAAATAGGGAAGAAAATGGTAAGTGAGCACCTGTCTACCCTAGACGAGTTGAAATCATCAAGACAAGATGGATTACACCGCAAGGTTCTGAAGGAATTGGCAGACGAGATCTCAGAACCACTAAACTATATCTTTCAAAGATCCTGGAACACCGGGGAACTTGCAGAGGACTGGCAAAGAGCTGATATAGTTCCCATCTTTAAAAAAAGGCAAAAAAAAAAAAAATAGATTCAGAAAACTACAGACCTATCAGTCTGACCTCAATACCAGAGAAGATTCTGGAAAAGATAATCAAGCAATGAATCAGCAAATACCTAGGAGCAAACAAAGTAATAACAAAAAGCCAACATGGGTTTGTCAAAAACAGATCATGACAGACTAATCTTATTGCACTCTTTAACAAAATGAAAAAATTAGTGGACCAGAGGAATGCTGTTGATATAAAATACTTGGACTTCAGTAAGGCATTTGATAAAATAGACCATAACCTACTACTTGACAAAATACAAAAATGTGGGTTAGACAACATCATCACCAGATGGATTCATAAGTGGTTGACCAACTGCACTCAACGTGTAGTCATCAATTGAACTGCATGTACATGGAGGAAAGTATGCAGTGGGGTTTAGGCTCAGTACTCTTGAACATCTTCATCAATGATTTGGACGAGGGGATAGATGGGAAACTCATCAGATTTGTAGACAATACCAAGCTAGCCGGAATAGCCAACTCTCCATAAGATAGGCTTCAGATACAGAAGGATCTTAACAGACTTGAACATTGGGCACTATCTAACAAAATGAAATTTAATGGTGAAAAGAGCAAGGTTCTACATTTAGGCAAGAATAACAAAATGTACAGGCATAGTACATGTGATATTTTGCTCAATAGTAGTAACTATGAGAGGGATCTTGAGAGTACTAGTGGACAATCATTTAGATATAAGCCAGCAGTGTGCTGCAGCTGCCAAAAAGCCAACACAATTCTAGGCTAAATAAACAGAGGGATAGAATCACGTGAAGTGTTAATGCCACTGTATAATGCCTTGGTAAGGCTACTCTTGGAATACTACATCCAGTTTTGGTCGCCACGATGTAGGAAAGATGTTGAGACTCTAGAAAGAGTGCAGAGAAGAGCAACAAAGATGATTAGGGGACTTGAGGCTAAAACATATAAAAATGGTTGCTGGAACTGGGTATGTCTAGTTTGATGAAAAGAAGAACTAGGGGTGACATGATAGCAGTGTTCCAATATCTCAGGGACTGCAACAAAGAGAGAGTCAAGCTATTCTCCAAAGCACCCGAGGGTAGAACAAGAAGTAATAGATGGAAACTAATCAAGGAGAGAAGCAATTTAGAGCTAAGGAGAAATTTCCTGATGGTTAGAACAATTAATTGGTGGAACAACTTGCATCCAGAAGTTGTAAATGCTCCAATATTGGAAGTTTTTAAGAAGATGGGATAACCGTTTGTCTGAAATAGTATAGGGTTTCATGCCTAAGCAAGGGGTTGGACTAGAATACCTCCAAGGTCCCTTCCAATCTGTTATTCTATTCTAATTTTGCAAATGAAGAATATTATTTCTTTTGGATTATTTTTGGATTAATGTTTTTGTATTTATTTTTTTATTTTCTCTGTGTATTTTATATAACATAATAAGCATATATTAGGAATTCATTTCAACTCAACCTCTAAAAAAATTCATAAAGCTGGTTTCTGGCTTATTTATAAGCTGTTTTTTTTCTTTCATAGAACTCAAGTTTAGATTATTCAGGATTTAATTGCCAGGTAGTCTTTCATCTGTGCACTGAATATTGTTTCTGTAAGATTTGCCTTGTTGCTATGTGGGAGAAATGGGAGTGTAAATTTTTTAGGACCAATGACAGTTGGAAATGTTGATCAACAAGTGAAAGCAGTGATAATACATACCATGCAAAGAGTTACCACGGTATGAAAGAGCACAATTGTTTCTATTAATGAATCCATTCTTTTAATGAATTAATAATGGTTGCCACCATATGCTATATCTTATTGTGGAATTGCCTGATTAATTAGATCAGCCACTGATTTCTAAATCTTTCTGCTAAAGACCTGTCCTAATTGCCTAGCTCTAGGGTAACTTGTCCAAAGTTTGAGAAACCTGGAAGCTAACAAAATCTTGTGAAATGTTCTAGGAGTATAAGGCAGCACTTTGTGAAAGTAACTCCTGCCCAAGGGAACTTTTTTTGTGTGTGAGACATTTCCTTTTATAACAGTCTACTAATTGTCCAATATAAGAATATATTTGGGAAAAGGGAAAGATAAAATTAATAAGTAAAAGCAACAATTGCATTAACCTAAAATATGTAAAAGTGATAAAGTGAATCTAAGTCAATGTGTAAGAATTAATGTAATTGACAACATATGCAGAATTTCTTGCAGAAAGTAGGAACTGAAAGAAAACATAATTGTCCACCTAACATGTCACAGTTAGAACAAAATAGATTTGGACTGAGTATCATTTTATAGAAGTTTGAGATATGTAATAATAAGCCTCTTAATAGAATTGGATCAATCTTATATTTGTACTGTAGATGAATTAGACCAGTGGTGGCAAATCTTTTTGGCACCAAGTGCCTAATGTGTCTCTCACGCATGCGCAGTCATATGGGAGTTGCACGTGCATGTGCAGTCATATGGGCAGTCTCCCACACATGTGCAGTCGCACAGGGAGTCGTGCCTGCATGCGCAGTCACATGGGGAATTGTGCACTCATACACAATCATGCGGGAGTCACATGCGGGAGTCATATGCATGCACAGATAGTGAATTGGGGCAACAGCTAGCATGCCCGCAGATATGGCTCTGTGTACCACCTGGGGCATGTGCTCCATAGGTTCGCCATCATGAACTTAAGACAGTTTCAATCTAATCAACAGTTCAAAGGGAGGAGGTTTAAATTGATTGTATATATTTTTAGATAAAATTAGAATAATTTTTTTTCTGGTGGAGTTTCAGAGTCAAAGCACTCTAGTGTGCAGTGCTGAGTTGTATTGAATATTTTTTTGTTTTAATTAAAAAGTTGAGTATCTTGGTCTTTCAATTAGTTTCATATTTTGCTTCTGATTTCTGTGACAAATTCTCTAGAAATGAGCATGTACAGAATCTTGAAGATTATCAACCATGGATGTCCATCCCGCAGTCCCGGGGCTACCTGTGGCTCTAGACAGCTAGTAATTCAGCTCTACAAGATTATAAACTTAACATTATATGATTTTCAGCAATATTTGTATACATTAACTATTTTATATATATATATATATCTTGGTTAAATGTTTTTACTGCTGGTATTTTAAAAATTCAGGGAGGCCGGTATAGATCTATTTCAAGCTTATTTGCTCTCGTCAGCCGGGCATACCCTTATGGGATTTGAATATATATATATATATCCATCCTTCTTGGTCCATCTCCCAATAGGACTTTCCTAAACCCAAGAAGAATAGATGGTATGCAAGAAGGTTTGTTCAACCACCGTACCTACAAGAGTCTGACTTGAGGAATGTTAGGTTTATGCTCTACCAAGATGTCCTTTCTTACTTTTTCCTTTTAAATTAATAGATCTGTATGAGGAAAGCAAGAAGCTGCATTGGGGGTAACATTATAATAGGGATTAATCTATTTGGCCTTTGGCTCTTTCCATCAAGAATCTTGCAGGATCTTTCATGGCATATTTCTCACCAGTGGCATAATGAGAGGGATTTTGTCAGTGGCCCCTTATATGACGATGTTACATTTGCCCATGGTAAATGAGCCAATGTTTGAATGCAAATTGATGACGTTTCATTTGATACTTTAATCTACAGTATGAAAAGGCTCGACCACCAGGTACCCAGCCATCTCATAATCAGATTATTATTGTGCATCGTTTTGAGAATTACATTTAGCAGCCTTAAGAAGAAAATGATTTTAGAAAGAAATGGAAGGAAAGACATGTTCCAGTTAGGATTTTTGGTCAGCAATGCTTTTTATAGCCACAATCTCTGCAAAGCAAGCTCACGGAGCACTCCTTTCAGGCATGAAGAATTTTATGTGTGTCAAAGACTAGAACTGGATCTAGTGCTGGAAGCTTTGACCTTACTTAATATCTCCTGGCTTTCTTCTCTTCCTACTTTCTACCTTGAGAATTAAAAAAAAATATGAAATTGGAAAACTTTGAAACAGGTGGCCTTCATTTCCAGCTTTAGGCCAGCTATGGAATGTTGAGCATTTCATGCTTTTTGCATGCTTGGGTTGTTTAATTTCTCCATATTTTTTTTATTAAAATTTGACTTTGGCAAAGTTTCTACATTGGGCCAAGCCGTGGTTTGTTTGTTTTTATTACAGATAGAATTGCAGAAGTCATGATTCCTTGCACCTATAATCCTATTGGCCATAAGGAGCATTGAGAGTAGTGGAAGCAAACATGCAAATCTTTCTTTGTTCCTTTCCTTGCTTCTGCTCTGCAGATTCATAGGCTCTGTACTTAAAGCTGCTTCTACACAAAGCATAACATCCTCCTTCTCCTTTCTTCCACAACGAAGAGCTCAGTTGTGAGACTTTCTGTTCAATCATTTCTCTTCCTTAATACATTTGATTTGTCCTTTTGGTTTTAATATTCTTTCTCTAGATAATCTTAATGGGCCTATTCTGTTCAGACGCGAATGTTGTGCCAGCTACCAACCTCAGTGACTACTGGATGATTCTACCCAGAATACCTCAGATGTTTCTCTACAGCTTATTCAAAGTTTATTAAATATACCACATTGGCAGGGTTCATACAGCATACTAATTTATAAATGACAGTAAACTCATAATACAGTAAAGACAATCAAACCTATTGCCTCGCTTAGTGCAGCTGTGGTAGTATATCTGATATACTACATCAGTTGAAAATCCAGAGCAAGAATTATTTATTTACTTATTTCAGATATTTCCCTCAGTTAAAAAGGCCAGAGGGAGATTTTAGTCAGACTCACCACAGTGCTTCTCTAGAAAATAGTCTCACTCTCTTTCCTTCACCCTTTTATCAGTCTCTTTAAAGGAGAAATATAGTATAGAAATGAAACTTGCTGAACTGGGGAATGTGGTATTTCCCTAGAGTCTTAAATAAAATGTTTCCAGCATATCGGGCTGCATCTGACAGGCTGTTCCGTCACTTTAGTAGTTCAAACTAACTAAATTTCACCTTCATGGGCAATGGCTACACACAGCTACAGTATATCCAAAAGAACATTTAGACACATCAATGCATTTGGAAAAAGTCCTTTTGACACTAATCAATGAAGTAATGTCCCTCTCTCTCTCTTTCCATATAATCAATTCAATAAAGTCCTTTTATTTTTTTGCAAGTAAATAACTTCTGAAATCAATGTGACTGGATGGGTATAAAGCCAGACATTTCATCCAAAATGCAAAGTGAACTGAAATCAGGAAATAGACTTTCACATCTGTTCTTTCCTTACTTTCAAGACTGGAGTTTATATCAACCTGTCACCTTAAAACGAAATCTGAGTACATTTTAGAAGAGATATTTCTGCTGAATAGTGGATCCATCAGAGGAAATTCCTACCCTTTCTGTAATTATTTGTATCCCATGTCCAACTAACCTTGATGGTGTTTTGTCCAGTTATTGTATGCATAGAAGCAGGCACCCCTGTCTTCAGTGTTGCTCCTTCCAGAAAAGCATTTACATATCTTACTTTTGATGTGTGTGATCTTTATTTTCTATTTTTCCTTTTCTGTAAAGTGTTTATATGAAAGAGCTGACAACTGAAGCATGGTCTGTACCAGTATGAACCTCCTCGTTCATTTGAATCTTGAATTGAGTCTTTTTGTGGTGGCCCCTAATTCTGAAATATTATTCCTCAGCTGAAGCATTTGGTGTTTTCTTTTACTCCTGATCAGTGGTTCTCAACTTGTGGGCCAAAGACCCCTGGGGGCCATGAAGAAATGTTATGTAAATCTTAGTTAAGTTTTGGTGGTTTGTGGCCACAAACAGTATTTCAAGGAATCTGTGGTGAAGAAAATGTTGAGACTCTCTGCTCTTGATAGTTCCTCACTATTGTCTCTTTGGGAATTTTTTTCATTTATTAAAGAACAGTGTTACTGCTTTATGTTTGTGTGTGCATTTTCTCTATCTAGGAAAAAGTTCTTAACTTTGACTAATCTCAAAAAGCTAAGTAGAATGGGTAGACATGTGAATGGGAGTCCAACAACAGGTGTCATGTCTGCAATTAGACTGAGAAGTTGGGAAATAAAACCTATCCTGAAGAAGGCCCTCTTCCATAATTTTGCTAAGAAAGCTTCATGGACACATACAGGAAATCACTAGGAATTGAACTCAACTTGTGGAAACCCTTACTTGCTATTTGTATTTAGATGGAACAGTGCATTCTACTCTTTTAATTAGGTTTTAATACTGCCTAAGCATCATTTCTGATGTAGTAAGTCAAGATGTCACCCATGAAGATTAGAGTTATTCTGATTCAGATTAATGAAAGGTTTATTCATTGACAGTGAAGGAGAGCTTTGGTAGCCAAACATCATAATGAGTCTGATAACTTCTTTGCCTACTAACACATGTCACTAAAACAAATAAACTTCTTTTAATTTTTAACTTTTAGCAATTTTATTTTTATGAAAGTGTATGCCTTTTCATGACATTTGTTAATTGGAGAAGGTGCTAGAAGACTCTTTTTATTCATAGGGCCTGACAACACTGCTTCAAAGTTTCATGACAAATGTGAAGTAGGAGCTACTAGAAAAGTAGCTAGAAACTTGTTTTCTATTAGAAAACAAACAAACAAACCGTAATACAGAGGCCAGGACATCACTGTCTAAACCCTTCCACTAGATAATTCTCTGCTGAAGATCCTTTTAGAAAGTGAGCTGTGGACTTGCCCTTCTCTCCAAGGTGATAACCCTCTAAGAAATTCTAGGCTTAGGATCCCTCAGAAGACAAGTTCTCTTTTGAATTTTAGGAAAATTCATCTGGAATGCATTTTCTCCTTAGAACAGCACCTTATCAATAGTCTGCCATTTGTGGATTTACTATGTAGTGTTGGCTTCATATTATAGAATTGGGCATTTTGTATCTTATATCTTGCTTGTTGATATTCAAACAGAAAGAAAGAGAGATTGCAAAGAGAGATTCCAAGACAAAACCTTTGAACTGGAATCCATTGGTCAGTTTGATTGGTGATTTGACATCTACAACAGCTGGGATTAATATATGGTAGCCCTTATTTGCAACCTGCAACTCAGCCATTAAGTAAAGCAGTTGCTAAATGAGACTCCCTCTGTGCTTATGATCTTCTGCTTCCCTGTGCTTTATAGATTTGCAATGATTTTAAATGTGAGGGGTTGATTGCAAAGTTACTTTTCCATCACCATCGTAACTGTGGAGGGTCATGTCTAAGTCACTAAACAAGGACTTCCTCTTTAGGAGTAATTAGCAGCAGCAGCCTCTGATTTCCAGGCTCGTATGGACCATTCATATGCCAATTAGAATTTGATATAACTTGGGACTTCCAGTTGACGTCACGGTGTTAACAGCTGGAAATTATAGGGGCTCCGCTGGACTCCATGAAATGCAGCCGGCAACTGCTTGCTGGGACATCCTATGGGGTTAAGCCACCCTGAAGGGGTGGTAAAGAAAGGAAAGGAGCTTCACTGATCACAAGGAATCCACAATTTCCTCATAGATCCAAAGAAAGCTCTCCCGATTGGCAGCAAGGATGACAGTCATTTTGATCTGTCACAAGCTGGGACAACTAGGACACTGAGACTTTGTGCTGGAGTGGTGCATGGACAGAGCAGTGAAACTGGGTGAGATAACTTCCAAATGTTGCCTTAGAGATTTAACCCAAATTAAAAGTTCCAAAAAATCCTAACATTAAGAAAGCGGCAATTGGATTTATGGAGAAAGATTAAAAACTAAAACTAAAGAGGAAGATTAAAGATTAAAGACCTATAAGTAAAAGAAAACCTAAAGGATACTTTAAAATATAGAAAGCCTGAAAAAGTTAAATAACATTGTGAAAAGTGGTAATTGGGAAAAGTTGCTTTCCTAAACTTTATTTCTGACCCCCCTGATTGGATGACATCAGCTGTCTCTGACTTTTACACTCTGTTAAGTGCTGGAATTGGAAGCAGGAGAACCATCTGCTGGAGGAAGAAGATCATTACAACATGTTAAGTGAAAATAATAACACCTGGAAGGCTACTTGTCCTTGACTTTATCTTAGTAAATGATTTGGAGGCTGGGAAATACTCACTGAGCTTTTTGAAAATCTGTAAGGCAACTTAAACCAAACACTGACATCTTTATTGGTTTTGTGCTATGAAAAGTGGACTCCCACAAAGCAAAAGAAGAATAGCAACAGAAGGGGAAAAGAAAAAAGAGAAAAAGAAGAAGAAAAGATAAAGATATAACTTTAAAACCTGGATAGCTGGGAAGGTGTGAATTGGAAATTATAAAGTCTGAACAGCACACATTTATAATATTTAAAGTCTAGAAAATTTTGAGGTTTGGAGGAATAATTTTGGGACTGGTTAAATTTTATTAACAATTGATTTGTTTAGAATTTTCAGACTTTGGGATATTGGAATACTAGAGATATATTAATTTGGTACAAAATGACCGAGCAGGAGACAATAAAGTTCTACGAGGAAATGTTAGAAATGGTGACAAAGAATTGTAAGAAGTTGATGAGAATAGTTAAATACATGAAAATAGGAGGTTCCAATAAACCATGAGAAAAGATGAATATACAAAACAGAAGATGGATGAGAAGTTAGAGGCATGGTAGGGGAGCCAAAGCAAAATAAATTAAGAAAATAAAAATAAGCTACAAGCAGATGAAAACACTGAAAAGACAGTAATAGTAAATATGAAAAATCAAATAGATAACCCCCTTAAGAGCTTACAGCAGAATAGAGACAAAAAAGAGATTTTCCAAAAATAATGAAAGGCCTATGAATGGATACACAAAAGATGCAGCAAAAGGAGATAAAGGATAAGGCAGAGGGAATAAATAGTCTGTGCAAAGATGTTAGAAGGACATAGGATTCTAAGAGGGAAATATAAAAGAACCACCAAAAAATCAATAAATGATGAAATTCTTAGGTTGAGAGATGATGGATAGAGACATAATATCTTGCAATATATTAATTATGTTAAAAAACCAATAGAAATAAGTGGAAGTTCAAATTTGGAAAATACTAATATATCTATAGATATCTAATAGAATTCATAAACAAAAATATACTAAGGTGGAAGACTAAAATCAGTAATATCTAAATGTACTATCATGATAACAGGATGCAAAAACATATTGGAATATACAGCTTTTAAGGATTGCAAATACAGGGGAGTTAGAGATATAATTTGGGGATTGATTAAATCTGATTGACAACTGGTTTTATTAGTGTTTATAGAAAATTGAGAATGTGGGGAATTACTGATTGATATTTATATTTATAACACTAAAACATTAAAAGTCTTAATAAAGGTTAACAAGTATATTATACAAAGAAATGACAATGTTTATATATATATAATATAGTGTAAACTGTATAGTGTAATCTGTATAGTGTAATCTTCAGGCTGGTGCCTTCTGCTTCAAGTCAGGGCAAGAAGTGTGTGAGATTAGAAGTTGTGTTTCTGTAAATACT
>JANHFJ010001864.1:320144-330677 GCA_032468195.1 Cerberus rynchops
GAATTTTTTTTTTTACAAACTGCTATATAGGAAAAAAAATTAGAATCAAAGTAAAAACTGCTAGAAACAAAAAGAAAGAAGACAAAGAAGTAGTTTCCAGTTTTATTTACAATCACAAGTACAAGCTTACATCTTGCTCTGTGGTTACAACATTCCTGTCTAATCATCAAAACCAATCCATCATAATTCCATAGTATTTTCTTTCTTTTCTTGAAGAAAAGTTTTTGCTGTTTCTATTTGTTTTTGCATTACAGTACTGATGATGGAAGGGAAGTGGAGGAAGGAATGACCACCAATGTTGCTGTATCTGCTTTCTTGTTGCCAAGGCTGAGTCATTTCCTGTCACAAAAACAAGACTGTCATCTAGAAGGAAGGAAAAAGAAAAAAAAAGAAAAGCCCATGCAAAACAACAGCCTTCTCTACGTCAGCCTGGGATGCTTGCCTGGGATCCAAGAGCCTTATAGCCACTACAGAACCATATGCCTAAATAGATTTAAACACAGGTAGTGCTCAAGATACAACAACAGTTCATTTAGTGAGCATTTGAAGTTACAACAGCACTAAAAACAAAGTGACTTAGGACCATGATTGAGCCGTGGTGGTGCAGTAGTTAGAATGCAGTATTGCAAGCTAACTCTGCCCACTGCCAGCAGTTTGATCCTGACTGGCTCAAATTTAACTCAGCCTTCCATCCTTCCAAGATCGGTAAAATGAGGACCCATATTATAGGGGGCAATAGGCTGACTCTGTAAACCACTTAGAGAGGGCTATAAAAGCACTGTGAAGTGGTATATAAGTCTAAATGCTATTAGTATTGCTATTTTTCTCACAACCGTTGCAGCATTCCCATGGTCAAAATTCAAACACTTGGCAACTGACTCATATGTGTGATGGTTGCAGTATCCTGGAGTCATGAATAACCTTTTGTGATCTTCTGACAAGTAAAGTTAATGAAGCCAGATTCATTTTAAGAACTGTTTAACTAACTTAACCACAGCCACTTAACAACCATGGCAAGAAAGATACCAAATTAGGATAAAATTCACTTAATTTTTAAATTCTGGTTCAATTGTGGTTGTAAGTTGAGGACTATCTGTATTTAGCAACCATTAGCTGTTGTTGGGTATGATAACTGTTTGAAGCATTCAGACCCTAAGGCAGTCTATCTTTGAATAACAGGCAGGAACAAAATATGAAAGAGAATACTAACTTTACGTTTTCATTAGTTTTCTAGGAAATTGGATTTGGTCTGATTCATAAAACCCCTTACTTTTCTTAGGGTTTTAATCGAACAGGTGGGTGTGACTTTTTGACCTTCCAAGTTTTGGACACCTTGTTTCAGGCTATTTCAACAAATTCTTGTTCCACTGTATCTATTCTTCCCTAAAAATACCCCTAAGATTATAAAAATTGTAAGATTGTAAGAACTCAGAATAATCTCTCTCAGATTCTGACAGGTGGTGTTAAATAAAATGTCTAAAACATCTCTTTATTATCATGGGAAACAAGAAGAGCAAGTTTTTCCTCTCCCTTCAATCTAATCCTGAGTTTCTGCATAGAAGACATAATGCAATTACGTCAGAAAGCCCACAATTATTTGGTTAAAAAGGGAAGATTGCCATTGATGAACATAGAACCTTTGTAAAAGAAGAAGGCAGAAGTTGGGATCAAAAAACTGGCACTTTTGGGTTAACACATTATGGCCAGGAGGTGTGAAGTGCTTGAGTAATGGTCACCACAGAAGTCCTTGAATGAACCTTGATTTGTAAAAGATCATCTGGTCCAGAAAAGCACCTTTGGGACAACCATGACCTGGATGATTGAAAATCTCCACAGACAAGAAACTCCCAGAATTCCTCCACTATTGTGTAATCCATAGGCTAAATATTAAAAAGAAGAAGAAACAACTATATATCTCGCCTTTCTTTAAAGCTGCATACACACAAACACGCAGGCAATCAGACTATTGGATCTCTTGTTTGGTTTCTTTATCACCAATTCTACATTTATGTGAATATACAAGGGATCCTTAAATCGCAACCATTTCTTTAGTGATGGTTTGAAATTACAACAGCCTTGGAAAAAAGTGACTTACAACCCGGTACTCTTACTTATAACTTTTAGTGACCCCATAGTCAATCAGGGGTCTCTGTGAAAGGCAAAAAAGTCAAGATGGCAGATGCCATAGCCAGGGGAATCAAAATTCAGGTCTTGGTTGATGAATGCCAGATGTAGGATAAATAAATGTAAATATTTACGTAAATAAAGCCGTGGAGCTTTGACCATCCAGTTGTCATCAACATTTTGATTTGGATATGCTTCTGATGTGATTCTGGCCTTAGTGTCATATCTCCCTCCTTCCCTTCCTTCCAACTTCTCCCTTATCCCTCCTTTGTGATTGTTCTCTGAGTTTTCCCCTAATATTTCTAAATGAAAAAATCAAGGGAATTTATTAGGATCCTTTGCTAGCCAAGCATATAGGGCTCTTGAGATAAAATTCCTCTCTGCTCCATCCTTTCTTTGAGGATGCTTCTTATCCTCAAAGATGAGCATTGTCTTAATTCTTCTGCTCTTGAAGTTTATGAGTTCCCTCACTTGCCCTATTGTTTCTTCTACAAACAGTGGAGGGCCTCTCTGATTATCCTATTTGTTTGAACAGCAAGCATGCAGGATGAGCTGGGCTTTTTATTTCTATCCAGCCATGCTGCTGCAGTTGGAATTTATGGTAGTTTGGGAATTCTGGATTAAAGCCACCAATTAGCCCAGGAGAGTGGGTCACATGTGGGAGGGGGAGGGTTTTCAGTCATTAAAAGCTTTAAACACCCACTGTGGTGTAGAAACCTTTGTGTATTCATCCATTATTCCTGGCAGTGGATGGAAAAATACTGCTGGTTATTTAGCTCTCCTCATGCTAAAGAAAAACAAATGTTGGCTATAAAGGTGCATAGGTAGTTTTCCAGGCTGTTTAAATGCAAAGAACTTGTATTTGCTATCCAAGCATTATTTCACATCAGAAAGAAAGCGAAAAAAGGGCAATTCTTGCTACCAAGAGGTACATTTATTTGCTGGTGGGGTTATACTGCCTGCCACATACCTGGAGCATTCTGCATCAGCCTGGGCAATTCATTATCTTTAACAGTGTTCTTTTTCCTTCTCCCATGCGTCCATTGCCTCTGGTCCACCTGGAAATATAGTTATATCTTAAGTTTCAATTGAGTATTAGCAGGTAGGGAGGTGTTCATTTTTCAAAGGTCACATATCACTTAAATGGGGATCTTAGTCTATCATCCTTTGGGGAATACATTCAAGTGAATTTGTCAGTTCCAGGGCAGGAAAAGGCTTGAATAAAGAAAGCCATGACCTTTTATAAAATTCACTTGCAGTAAGCAAGATAATCTAAGGAGGTACAAAACTGGATCAACTTAAGAGTGGCAGCCTGGGCGAAAGAAACCAAGAATACTCAGTTTCTCTGATATAAATGAATCAGATATCACTTATGTTTTAGAAACAAGGCCTGGCGTCAACCTGGACATGCAATATTATGTCATGCGTTGTGATGTCATCAGTGCATGCATTGCGATGGCAACACACAAATGAATTGAATAGCATCATTGGTCTCCTGTCCTCTCCTACCAATGTCCATGAGTAGAATCGGAGCACATCGATTTTCCCGCCATTAATTTTCTTACTCCTTTTCTTTGATGAGAATTTCCTTCCACAACTTGACGATAACTTCTGAATGCACTAAATCCAGGTTTTCCAAATGCAGAGCCCATAATCTATGCTATTCTAGAATTTTGGAAAGAGCATCAGCTGGAGGAAATTCCAAGTCTCTTTTGGGTGTTGCAAGATGTCTTCCATGGCTGTTACAATATGTAAATCAAGAAAAGCATTCCTCACAATTTATGGATAAGAAATCATTGCAATGGGCATGAATTAAGAATTGGATGTGACACGTTTTCGCTAAACTACAGTATACTTAATCATAATCTGTTGCATAAATAATTGGCTTAGTTGACATGGCACAGAAATATCTAAACCAATTAACCCTTGTTTGAATTCAGTCAATGTGTAAAAGTAATCTAAATTGCAGTTGAGTACAAAGAGCAAAGTCTTTTCATTTCTGTCCCTCTTAATTTATTCATTCAAAGTACATATAATCCTCAACCATTACAACCATATATTTAGCAATCGTTTGAAGCTGAAAAAAAAGTGACGTGTGTGTGTGTGTGTGTGTGTGTATGTGTGTGTGTGTAGATAGATAGATATAGATATGTGTAAGTAAATCAAGGATTACTTGTAACCTATTATTCTGGCATACTTGTAATCTTAGCATGTCAAGAGTTCTCCTGGAACTCCAAATGAGGACCAGACTTAAACTATTTTTCTCGTCCTGCTTGCATTAAAATCTGGTTTTTCAAAATTCAAAGAACATGACAAACTGTTGCAAACCAAGGAAATATAGAAGAAATCAAAGACAGATGCAGGCAGAATAAATGGTAGGAACCACTTATAGTATAGTATCCCATCTTTTCCAAGTTGGGATATAATCCTCTCAAAAGTTAATATACAATTACAATGTGCAATAGGACAGAAAGGAACTATCCCTGTATCTTTAATATAAACATCTGATTTAAGTTTAACTTTGTTTTGGCTGCAGCCGTAACTCTGACCTTGCTAAATCTGAGCATTTGGTCCTTTGAATATCACTCAAAAGACTGAGCCGGAATATCTGCCTTCAGTTAAACGAAAGCTTGAAGATGTTTCAAGCCAGGCTCCTTATACCTGGAACTGTCTGGTTTCATTTCTCCATTCCCCTCTTTTATATATATATATATCCTTTGAGTAAGAAATGAAACTGCTGTGCAAAACCTTTGGCATTCAAGACTTCAGTTCAGGGAACTGGTGAGTACTTAGTTATAGCGAATGGGAAGTTGATGTCATGGCAAAGCTATTACTTTTCATTTTAAAAGAAATGGATGTGTTTTTCTCCAGGGTATTCAAAGGCCTGGAAAACTGAAAGTGGGTGGCAGGAGTGGGAAATTCTTTGTTGTAGTTTGTGGAACAGGAAGAATTTTATTCTTTTTTTTCCCTCTTGCCTCCTTGCCTTTTACTTTTCTCTTTCTGTTTCTCTCTTAATTTTGCAAACTTTCAGATTGTTGCAGGAATTGAAATGCTAACAGAAGTCATGTTGTAGGGCAGGGTGGCAATGGTGGTGAAACTGTGTATCAGCTGTTCTTCACATACAAGAAGTACATTAAGTAAACATACAGGAGTGCCTAAATTTATTTGGAAAGATTAACCCAAAGAAAGTATATGAGGGAGTAGCTTGCAGATGGTGTCTAAAGGAGAGCAATTAAGGACGCATGATTCCCTTCAGAAAATATAGATTTCTACCTGGGAATTAGATGTATTCCAGGTATTATTCTCTCTCTCTCTCTCTCTCTCCCCCCCCCTCTGAATTCTCACCAGGTGATTCATAATTTACATCTTAAACTCAGTTACAGGAGTGAAGTGAAACAATGAGGACGATACGCCTGGAGGCAGTCTGGAAGGATTACAAAAAGGAGTCCTCTGAAACAGTGCTATATATGGGCTGCTCCCAAAATAATGTCCAGTGATGTCATGTTTCCTCCTTCACATGGAACAGTTCAATATATTTTCAAAGAGAGCAGAGGAAAAACATACCCACTTGCTCTGGGAACTTATAAAGGGCAGCCTGTTGGGGTGACATGGAAAAATGGTTGGAATTCAAATGTGTCTTAAGTCAGTTACAGCAAATTCAGAAGGAGAAAATGGCAAGGGGCCATCTTAGTGCATGCTGGGACAAAGGACAGCAGTCAAATCTTGCAACAGTAAGATTGCACCAACAACTGCTGAGTAACCCCCATCGACGTCTGGGGATTCTCCTTATATAATCCAATTTCACTACATGGATTTACGTCATATTTGGAACGCATTCCTGGAGAAGGTTGCCAAATTATGACAACAGACACCCTGTAATAAAAAGCCTGCACAGCAACTATTTCACTCTTATTGTGTAAAGAGTTTCAGGTGTCTCATTCATCAGGAAAATATATTTCTATGTCCTCCACTC
Organism: Cerberus rynchops; assembly: GCA_032468195.1. Classification (NCBI taxonomy): domain Eukaryota; kingdom Metazoa; phylum Chordata; class Lepidosauria; order Squamata; family Homalopsidae; genus Cerberus; species Cerberus rynchops. The sequence goes on from JANHFJ010001864.1 coordinate 326,242, forward strand.
CAGAGCCTGGTTTTGTAATGGAACTTCTTCTAAGCAATGCCCCATCCAAGGAGATTGGCTTGCTTTTCCATTGGCATTATGAAGTCTTGGTGGCTTTGTGGTTTCTGCATCTGTAAAGACAGCTACTAGATAGTACATGCATTGCGGACCTCTGCCCAGATAGAAACTACCCTCAGGCAAAGGTTGGCAACCAGTATATGCCAGGTGTGCTTTGAACCACAGTTCCCACCCCTCCTTATCTTTGAGAGTTGTTAGAAGTCTAAATTATCTAGCAAGGAATGGGTCTAGTACCCCCAGTAATATCCACAGGTTATTGTCAAATAAATCAAGGAGGTGACCATGATAGTGTGAATTAAGCTCCAATCATTTCTTTGACCATACATTGAGGACACTCTTGCATATCCTGACTAGAAGATCCCTGGCATAAGCCTCCAGTATGTGCCAAATTAATTAATGCAACCATAAATTGGTAGCTTTTATCTACCTGACATCTAAAGAGCTGATTCTTATCACTCTTTAGATGAGAAACATGAGAATTATAATCTAACACTTCTGGAGGAGGGCTGACATTCCTCACAGCAAATTCCAGATGTGTGGAAGTCATTACTGGAATTTCATCACTAGCCTTACTGCTTGGGGAATTCTGGGAGTTGAAAGCTACACAACTGGAAGTTCCTAATTATGAGAAAATTTCTCCTTGACAGATCAGTAATAATGATTTGTTCCTGGATGCTTCAGAAACAGTAGTATATGTCCATGCTAGGCAGGGGATTCTGGGAATTGCAATGCTTATACATCTGGAGGGTAGCAAGTCGAGAAAACTTGGTCAGATCTGACCACATTTCCAGATTTGAAATGGTCAGCAAAATAGATGCTTAATGGATTTGTGATTGCCTTGTGTAATGGATTTGTTAATTGTCATACACAAATCCATACAGATAAATAACCCACTTTATCACTTTATTTAAAAAAAAAAAATGAGTCTTGTGATTCTCCCCAATGCATCTCATGATTTTGATGGTTTATCTTATAACTCAAAAATAAATCACAAGATGTACAATAACATCATGAGAAATCTGGAGTTGTTTGTCTCTCCACTCTGTTCCCCAAACCACTTCATATCTTTGGCAAAGATTTCAGAAAGTTGAAAATATGAACTGTACCTCAAAAACTGAAGCAGTAAAAACAATGAAATGAAGGCAACATTCTGCCCTTTGGTAAATATCTGGTGCTGTCTACTTGAAATAAGGCAAAAAATGCATGAAATATGTAATTCAGATTCATCCTGTTGTTTAGTTATTGAGCTAGGCAATTTTATTACCCGTTTCTTTATGATTCTGTATCTATAAATTTTGTGCAATTTTAAGTGTACCCAATTATTATTTTTTAAGTATTTTTCAACCTTGGCAACTTTAAGATGTGTGGAATTCAACTCCCACAATTCCTCACTCTGCATGCTGGCTAGGGAATTCTGGGAGTTGAAGTTTATGTATCTTAATGTTGCCAAGATTAAAAAAAAAAACCTGATGTGTATGCATATGCATATTTTCTCCTCTTTTTTGTCTTTCTCTTTTGGCCTGTTGTGCTGTGTCTAAGTAAACAACAACTTCTCAATTTTTGGTGTTTCTGTGGACTTTATGGATTTCTGTAGACTTTATGGATTTCTGTGGACTTTCTGTTGTTTTGATACGACCAATAATGAAAGAGGTTCATTTTTGGCTTCTTTGTTTCCTTTTGTCCTTTCAATGTTATCAAGAACTGGGATTTCCTGCAGTTTTCTGTCTAAATCCTAACCAGGCATGATCCTGAACAGATTTTTGTGGGAATCAGTTGCTCTAACTGGAATTCACATCTGTGACTAAACAATTTGTTAAAATCAGATATAATCTAAACACCTGTTGCTTTATCTGTAATCTGATCATCATTAGATTATTCATAGGTGAGCGAGTTAAGATTTGTCTATCTCATTTGCAAAATATTGTGAAGTTGTTTTCCTAGTGCTAAGAAATGTAGAGGCATTTGCACAGATGCTGCTTCTTTGCTCCTGTTCCACAAATCATTCTGAGTGGGCTGTGGGTTCTTTTTCATTCCTAATGAATGAGAACAATAACTAATAACTAATCAATGTTTCTCCTGGCCAACCAATAGGAAAACGTAAACGTTTTGGTTAAGCAAATAATCTGCCTCCAATCTATGGCTGCTCTTGGTATAACAAAAAAAATCCCCTTGCTCTTATTTCAATGCAAGTCCTGCTTCCATAACTTGATTTTTTTTTACCTATTGTAAAAATGAGCAACTAGATAAATGAAATATTTAATGATAAGGCTGGATATAAAAATAGATTTTGTCACTAAGCCAGGCCCAAGACTTTTCTTAATCTAAACCCTTGAGTTGCTAGATAAATACTGAATTAGCCTGATCACATTTTCATTGCACCAACTTTAGCAGGCATACCCATGGGTAGTTTATGAGAATACTTTGACAGAGACCAATGCCTGCCCTTCTTCAGCCCTGATTTTTTGGAATTTATTTTTAATGAGTACTGTGAAGCCTGCAGGGCAGAATCGGTGTCCGCAGAGAGACAGCAAAGAGATACAAATGATGAAATGGGCTTTATGATATCATAATATAAAGTCCACACTTTTATATAGGTAGTCCTCAACTTACAACAAATCTTTGCTGCTAAAAAAAGACAGTTGTTAAGTGAGTTTTGTCCCATTTTACAACCTTTATTGCCACTGCCATTAAGTGAATCACTGTAGTTGTTAAATTAGTAACATGGTTGTTAAGTGAATCTGGCTTCCCCATTGACTTTGAGTGTCAGAAGGTCACAAAAGGTGGTCACATAAGATGATAAGAATTAGATGTCAAGCACCTGAATTTTGATCACATGACCATGGGGATGCTATAATGGTTATAGATGTGAAAAATGTCATAAGTCACTTTTTTCAGTAACATTGTAACTCTAAACGGTCACTAAACATTTTTTTTTGCAAGTTGAGAGCTATGTGCACTATGTCATGATGTGTCACCCAAGTACATTATGAACAGCACAGCTATGAAAGAGAATAACAGCTATGTTTTGCAATACAGTTTTCTCATTTTGATGAAATTTTATTTTGCTATGGACAATGGCCCCTGTTTGCAAGTCTGCTCATCTTTCTCTTGCTTGGTGCAGGCAAAAATACAACATAGGACAAAGCGAGGATCAAGACCAGCATGGAAGGGACATTGACAGTTTATACAGGGGCTAATTTCTATGACAAGAGGTATAGATAGCCAAGTGGATGGATAAATGCTTAAGGCATTGATTATGCTGGCAAAGAATACTGGAGGTCTCCAATAAATCAGGAGATAAAATCTGGTTACTTCAATCAAATCCAAATGGGACTCACAGTTAATTGTGGTATAAAGTTTATGCACTTGTTACCTCTATTACCCCATGAGACATTTCCTGTAAGATAAGATTCAAGGAGACACCTTGGGCTGGGTTACCCTTTCTCAACGAAACAGCCTCTTTGTCAACTGGAATTCTCTTTGTCCAAGTCATACAGTAAATTAACACAAACTGAGTAATAAGGGCAATGAATGGGAACAGACAGACTATAGTGGGTGATGTCATTCCCGGAGGTGTGTTGCATAGGCCTTACCTGTTAGACAGGTTTAGTCAAGTCTAGAGTTAAACTGTAAACTCAACATCTGGTAAAGAGCTTTCAAAACTTTGGGTCAAAGTTAAAATAGGCCCATGGCCTAGAGTGATAGATAGCTGTGCAGCCTGAAATGTCCATTCTGGAGTCTATGTATTATATTTATTCTATTTATCTTGAGGGCAGATACTTTGGTGGCAGCCAATGAGCTACAAATTAAATTTACAGGGAAGAAAAGCAGGTGAGTTGGTTCATGTTCTCTGTGAAGGAAGGGCAAAAAATAGTTTGCGAGAGAGGTGACTTACTGCTGCTTATTTTGCTCTCTCCAAAGCCCTCTATGAAAATCCACTGGGCTGCCAATGTATATATAAAGAATTGTGGGTTTTAGTGATACACACACACACACACACACACACACACACACACACAGAGTTATCTACATCTATATACTGTATATTGTAATCTCTATCTCTGTTGTCTGTCAATATCTATCTATCTATCTATCTATCTATCTATCTATCTATCTATCTATCTATCTATTGCAAAGAATTGTGAATTTCAGTGACATACATGCATGATTATCATCTATATATCTATATGTACAGTATATATCCATCTCTATCTGTGCAGGTCTGGGTCTACTCAGGTCTTTTCCCGTGTAAGTTTCAGAATCTCTTCGCAACGTTTCAGCAAGATCCCACTCGCCATCTTTAGGCTGGTGCCTTCTGCTTCAAGCCAGGGCAAGAAGTGTGTGACTGGAGCTGTTGTCTCTCTATAAATACTGGTGGG
>JANHFJ010001865.1:95385-106081 GCA_032468195.1 Cerberus rynchops
CTATTTCCTCAGCAGTTCTTTTAAAATGAATACTGTATACTCTGAAGCCACGGCTGATTTTACTATGATTTTTTTTTGACTAAGCTACAATTGGTTTGTACAATGTAAAACATAAACAATGGTTTACAAAGTCAAAATTCAATAATATACAAAACCACATTATCATGGATAGCATTTGGATTGGCATGAGATGTCTCTGCATAGCAATTGACAATCCCAGAAGATGCACGTTGGTGACTATCCACATGTCTATCAAAGTACTCATCTACTGTCTCCAAACAAAGCAGATTTCATCTAAGCTGCCACTGTTTATCTCTGCCAATATATTTATCTTCTAAGAAAATGCATAAACATTTTCTGCAAATCAGCAGCAATTTTTTAGTTACCAGAACAGGGCTGCAAAAATCTGGCTAATATTGTATTGCTATTGTATCGCATTTTACAGTTGTCCAGAAATTTGCAGTGTAGGTCTACTGCTAGTCTTTTAACAGTAATATAAGAGGAAAAAAATTAACAAATTTGGAATCGTTTATGTATCATGCATCAGCCCACTGGGGAGAAAAGAATCGGATGATTGCTGCGAGTAGCAAACAACCTCTGTTTAGGCAAAGCTGAAACCACAGACATCTTGTCTCAAGAAAGAAAGAGAGGAATCTGAAATTTCTAATAAGAAACATTTAAATATTTTTATTTCTATAAAAGGCATATAATTTTAGTTTTATAGACTACGTTAAAAACTGTGGAAAATCCTAAAATGTCATTAGATTTGCTTGCTTTTTTTTCTTTCCTCAATTATTTCATCTTTATGCCAGGAAAAGGATTCCTGTGGTTGATTTTTGCAGGTCAAATGCACAGAATATCAGTAAAAAGTCAATTACAGTTCTCAAGCTTGTTGGTCCCTCTTCAATTGTTAATCATGAGTCACAAATGTTCTAAGATTCCAATAATCAAAAGCACCTAGATAAGCACCTAATCCATGGATTATTTAATTAATATTCTGTGAATTAACCCAACTAGTTGTATTCAAATATCATTCCAAACTGTAAATTATTTATGCAGGTTAGGTTCACATAAAATACTGAACAAGAAACTAGTGAGTGTTGCCTACTCTGCTATATAAACCCAATTCATATGATTAGTTGACCTTTCAGTATATTATGTGTGACCAGAACATGCAGTGCACTGAGAATTGAACTCATAGCTCTCTTAATTAAGGATGTGTTGTTGTGCAAACATAGCTATTGAAACATACATCAGCAAGCTAGTTTTGCCTCATGTGTTGTGTAAAGCCAACCTCATCAAAATACTAATCCAGGAGTCTCACCCCACCAGTGTTAGAAAGAGAGCAACTGAAACTGGACATTGAAAAACTATTAATCCATGAACTACTTATTAATTTTTCAAGCACAGCAAGCACCATCTTCTGCTCGCTCACTGAGGTGCATGCTGATCAATTTCAATTTCAGTTTGTGGCTCAACAGCTCCTGTGTCCCTATTGGCCTATACTTCCCCCAAGTGCAAGGGGAGATTGCTGAGGTTAAAGAACTATTGAGAAAGCAACACAACCAGGAGAGAGAGAGAGAATAGACAAAATTGGGATATATCATGCGGAAACCACAAGTGGCTGTGGGTGTGGGAGGAAGCAACAGCATTTCCTGTTGGGGCGGGGTGTAATAACGGAAAGGGGAAACAGTGCTAGAGCACTTGCTGTTGCCTGGCTGAGCATGGGCAACAGTCCAGTATCACCCAGTCAGTCGTTGACCAACAGCCACTACTCACTCCCAAATTTGTGTTTTCTGTACCTTTCATGAAACTTTATTTTATGTAAATTACAGTCTTCTCTTGGTTATTTATAGCTGGAGCAAATAGATCCTTTTTTTCCCAGAAGGGCAGAAATAGTGAGTGTAATGGTTTCACATCTCCCCCGCCCCCCTTTATTCTGTGACTTCAACAAAAGACAAACAGAAATTCAGTAGGTAAATTCTCCTCATCGATCTTTCTATAGAGGCAAATATTCCACCTGCTGGAATGTTTACTCCTTTCACAGCTGTTGATGGTACAGATATTCTGAAAGAAAAGGTTGACAGTTTTGATTCCTAAAGGTTCTTACATCTTTAAGAACTGCAGAAGAGAAATTTCCTCCAGTGCAGATTTTCTGTTGACTGCAGTGAAGAGAAAAATCTGCAGGGAGAAACATTCTGCTTGCTGTGCAACTCTTAAAAGCACAGGCACCTATAAAGATTATGCTGTGCATAATCTACAGACCAGGAATTCTAAGAGGAAAGATATTTTCATGTACTTCCAAGCCAGATATTTTAAATGCTTTTCCCTTCCAATAGCAGAATATGTGCATGACTTGACATGCTACACACTAGTCTAGTACGTCATGTAAATTTGGACTGCTGTAACTACCCAGAAAACTGGGTGACTTAATCAAGTAAATGATAGTTAACATAGATAAGTATGTCATGCAAACAGCACAAATATTTACCAAGTGAAGCAAACACTTTTCCAAACTAAGGGAAGAGGAAACAGACACCATTGTAATGAGGACAAGAGGAAGCAAGTTTCTTTGCAGACTTCAGCTATTTATTCTCTTCTCCATTTTTTTCCCTTTTTAATAGAGGCTTTAAGTTCATTGTAAATGACTCGGTTTGCTGTGCATCAATATGGAAGGCAATGCTACCAGAGTGAATGAATTTCCTTATGTAAGGCAACATTTTTTTTTAACCTGGTACAGTATTTGTCCCCATTTGCAGTTCTGTGATGCGATACATCCTACCATTCAAAATCCCTTTCTCTCATACAATTTACAAGATACAAAAGATCAGTTTCCTTTGCAAGTAGTCATTCTGGAACAGCCCTACCACTTCTGTTAAGACAATGGAAGTTATAATCCTCACTAAAAGGAGCATCAGAATAGGGGAGGCAAAATTCTTGCTAACTCTACATTTAAATGAAGGTGGCCAAGGTTGCTCTAAACTGTAGCAGTGACTTAAAGAACTAAAATTATAATGTAAATTGAAAAAAGGATAGAAGCTTTTTTCAATTTGCATTATGAATTTCCCTTTCACTTTTTATTTTGGTTGGCTATGTGTTTGTTGCCATAAAAATTATGTTGAATGAAAACTGATAAAAAATATATGCATAGCTAGATGAGTGATTTCAGGTCAAAAGCTTGAGCTCTAACAGCCAAAACCATATTACTGGATATGTTTGCCTAACTTGTTTATTTGGAGTAAATTAAGCTGTGATTGCACAATTCAGGCTGTTTCCAAATCATTCTAAACTTGCAATCGTGGTTAGCAAACCGTACTGGATATATTCACACAATGTTATGCCAAAACAAAATCACTTTATAGCTTGAGGTGATGATTTGCTACATGCAACATCCTACCATATAATGCCATTTGTTGATTCAGTTTTAGACTTTGTATGTAGTTCAACTTGTTACGCAAACACAACCACACTTAACCATAAAGTAATCACACAGTTCACATAATATGTTAAGCTAAAAAGTGCCTGGGTAATTTACAGGTCATTGTTTCATGCAGCAGCCACTGAATAAGCAGTTCTACAGATTTCCAATTCCACTGAACTTTCCTTGTTTTAGATAATGTATCTAGCTGAACATATAGCCATGCAAAGATTCTAATACATACCAATCTTTTGAGAAAATATCTTGTCAAAGGTGACTTCACCCCGATCTTCCAAGTATTTCTGCATAACACTGCGGATGCTGCCAAGAGAAGACACACAAGGGAAGTTAATTATGAAATATCTTTCTAGCTTGATGTATTCTCTCCAAAGTCTCTTCCCAAAGCATCTTCGAAAGTAGCAAATTTAGTATTTCTGATATACTGGGTACAACAGATTAGGTGTGTCTACCTTGATGCTAGTTTTATTAAATAGATTTCTCCAAATGTGATTGACAAATTGTCGTCTAGCAATATGCTTGAGTCTAAAATATCTAGAGAGCACTAGATTAAGAAAAACTTTTAAAATTATTATTATTATTATTATTATTAATATTAATTAGATTTATATACCGCCCCTCTCCCGAAAGGGACTCGGGGCGGTGTACAACCAGATAAAAACAGAGAATAATAAAAATAGATATCAATTAAAAGCAAATTAAAATAATTAAATTAAGTGATTGGGTCAATAAAAAATGAAAATATAAAATTTATACAGAATTTAAAACCAATTATTAAAAAATCCCAAATAATTTATGCTAGGCCAGACCGGCCTGTTCGAACAAATATGTCTTTAATCATCATCTTCAACAGAAAATATTTGACTGCTTGTGTACTAGCTATTGTGTTTTAATTTTAAAGAAGAATGCTGTTCCTCTTTTGCACTAATTCTAACCATAATAAAGAAAGAAGGTACATTTGCAATAGCGATCATGTATTATACAGTACTTCAGATATGAAGCTGAAAAAGTGTCCTGCATTGGACATTAATGTATTTGTAGATGTCTCCTTAAAGTACCTATGTCTTTTCTTGGGTGTACACAGTAACTGTGCAATCCCAGGAAAATACAGTATAAGTCACCTGCTCCAATGTACTCTGTCACACCCTTTTAGCATTTTGTCAGTAGATAATTACTATAAAGAAAATATGGCATTTCTAGAATGGCATCTAGATTTGAGAGATTAATTTTCAACAAAATAAAATATTTAGGGTCATGTCTTTCAAATGTGTTAAAAAGCAAACTGGGGACATATTCCAATATTGTACTGAAACAGAGCCATGATCATTTTTCTAGATGGTTTACCAAAAGAAATGAGTATAGATATTCCTTGACTTCCAACTGCTTAGCAATAGTTTGAAGTTATGACAATCTTAAAAAAAAAAAACTTACGACCTGTTCTTGAAGTTATAGCTATCGCACCACTCCTGTAGTAACATGATTGCAATCCAGGTGATTGGCAACTGGCTTGCATTTATGATGATTGGGATGTTTTTGTAGTAACATGATCACAATTTGCAACCTCCCCAGTGGGCTTCCAACAAGCAAAGTTAATTGGGAAAGCCAGATTCACTTAACAACTGTATGATTTGTTTAAAGAACGCAGTAAAAATGATAATAAAATTAGGGCCAGTCACATAATGACTCAATTAATGATTGTATTGCTAGTGGCCAAAAATCCCTCTCCCTACTTTTGTCTTACATCAAAGATTATCTGTAAGGAAGATGTAAACTGCCAAACATGATATTGGGACAGAGTATTTTTGGGCTCAAAGTGAGTCAAAAATTTCAAGTTACAAAGGTACCTCAATGATGAGTTGGCAAGACTTTTAGGTCGCAATCTGGAAAACATACTACTCTATAATAGTTTTTCCACTAGCTAAACATGATGAGTTAATGTATTACAAAGTATTGAAACTCTAATTTTAAACTTTTGCAATCTTTTTGAGATAATCCAAGGCCTTACTTCCTCTGTAAATATCTGCTTCTGTGGTATAATTTTATTTCCCTCACAGAGATCAGCTGGATTTCTGAACTGTGTGAGAGCTCATTTTTTATTTCTAAAAATGAAAAAAATCTGCATTAGCATCCTCCTATTTCAGTCTTAAATACAGTTATTTAAAAATTCCTCAGTAGTTTCAATGTCACCTACCCTTGTTTATGCTAAAACTATGTGATTTCATGACTTTTGTCTTTGAGAATTATGCATAACGTGAAATTATGTTAGATAGATTTTTTAAATGAAAAGAACGTATCCATCTTAGAAGGTGCAACTTATTCTAATCTATCACAAATGTGACAAGGCAGCATTCCTAACTCCTATAATTCATAAATAAACCTAACTTAACATGCCTTAATAATTATGTTTGTGGTGCTCTGGTCAGATTGTAAATGTACAATAATTACTCCATTTATGTACAGAAGTTAAACTTCTTAGCTTCTAGACAGCTACTTTGTGCTCAAGCCAAGATGGAATACAGAAACAAGCTTGCCTAATTTCCTGAAGTAAATAAAAGTAAACCAATGTTTCTCAACCTTAGCAATATTAAGATATGTGGACTTCAACTCCCAGAATTCCCTAGCCAATTGGTCTAGACCAGACATGGGCAAACTACGGCTCGCGGGCCACATCCGGCCCGTTGGGCTTTTTAATCCGGCCCGCCGAACTAGTTACTAGCAGGAACCCTCATAGATCCAAGTTAACTGACCAACAGCTCGGATCTATCTTGAGAATTGCCACAACAAATATAATGCTGGACATTGATGCACTTGCAAAAAAAGGAGACCAGCAACACTGTTCCCACTGAAACTGAATGAGAGTTTATTACTGCATTATTAAATTAATAAATTTGGAAAACATTTTTCCAATAAACTAAGGACAATGGTGTTTTGCTGCCTGTTAAAGACCAAATCTTTTCAAGTAATGGTTTTTATATTTAATTTATATTAGTTCACATAAACACATCATTCTCCTATTCTGGCCCGGCCCCTCTGTCAAATATTAGAAACCATTGTGGCCCACGAGTCAAAAAGTTTGCCCACCCCTGATCTAGAGCCTTATCCAATAAAATAAAGAACAAGGCTCTGCACAGGTCCTCTAAGTCTGAGGAAAAAGCCGCTTCAAGGCAACAAAAAGCTCAGGAAAAAGAGTTTAAAAAAGCAGAAACAAGACGCTCTGCTTCCCATAGGGAACCTGCTGTTTCCTCTGACATATTGAAGTGTTGTGTGGACCAGACACAGTCTGAGCTCTCTCCAAGCCCATCATGGGAGATTTCTCCTTCCCTTGCTAGATCAGCTGCCCTTTCTGCCTCCTTTACTCCCACTGCTGCAGGGTTACGTGGCAGGGAAGATCTTTTCAAAGTTGTAACAGAGCTGAAGTCCTCCCTAGTTTCTGCAATTGCAGAAGGTTTTGCAGGTCTTCAGCAACTTCAGGGGTCATAGGTCCCTCAACCTCCCTTCTCAGTTATTGCAGGATCAACCAGGCATTGATCTGTGGCAAACAGGATCACAAGCCTCCTCCAATCAGAGCTGGGATTTGGGCTCTGAAGATGGAGAATCTAGGGGAGCAGATCTGTCAGAGGATGAGAATCCCCTACCCGATAATTCTTATACAACAGGCTTGTTCCCTCCTGGTTTGTTTCGTTCCTTGCTGTATAAGGTTAAGGCTACAGCTGATTTACAGGAGCCCTCATCATTCTCAGAGAGTGCTACCACATCTAAGCACTCCACAAATCCTCTGCTTGCTACCCCTGTTCTTCACAACGACAAAGTACCTACTCCACAGGTAGTACTGGACTGTATTAAAAAGCAGTGGCTCAAGCCTGGTAATCAGATCTATCCTACCAGCACTGATAGGAGATTTTATCAACCTGATTGTGACCTGGCTGACATTCTTCAACTTCCCTCAGTAGAAGACTCAGTTGCTTTCTTAGTATCCCCCTCTGTGACTTCTGGGGATCCTGCTGAATCACTCAAGCCTGAGGATAGGAGATCTGAAATGATTCTGCATCAATCCTATCAATCGGCAGCATGGTCCATCAGAGCTTCTTCAGCAGCTTCCTTCTTTAGATGCACCACCTTAATGTGGTTGTGCCAGCTACAGGACAGACTTCCTGCTGATGACATCCGGTTACAACAGGATGTTAATAAGATCATAGCTGCCACACAATTCTACTCTGACACCATGCTTGACTCCATCCACTTCTCTTCCAGAGCCATGGGTTCTTCTTCCACTTCTAAAAGACTCCTTTGGCTCAGACACCGGCAAGCAGATGCCAAGGCCAAGTGGAGGCTCACTTCAGCCCCACTTCAAAGTGACCGGCTTTTCGGGGAGGCCATTGACCCCCTATTAATTGAGTCAAAGGACAAGAGAGAAATTTTGCCCTCCCAGGCAAGAAAATCAGGCCACAGGTTTTTTTCCTTTCCAATGGCCTGCTTCTTTTAGATCTTCTCAGCCAGCATTGGCTCCACAACCAAGGGCTTTGGACGTCACCCTGATCATCCTCAGAATCTTTACAGAGACAGGTACAGGCACCTTCCTCAAAATAGGCGTCACTTTCAAAATGATGGAGGTCGCCCCTCCAGGAGAGGAAAGTAACCCCCCCTTCCAGCGCCCTCATCTGTGGGAGACTGCGTTTGTTCACAGACTGGTGGGGGCAAGATTGTTTCAGACAGGTGGGTCCTCAGTACCATCAGAGATGGACTAGTTCTTGAATTTCTCTCCATTCCCCTAAGGCGTTTTGTCAAGTGTCCTGTCAGCCGCTCTCCTTCTAAAAGATCTCTCATGCAGATGGCAATACAGCACTTGTTAGATATCAGGGCCATTCTCCAGAAAGGTTCAGGTTTTTATTCCAGAGTGTTCCTATTATCCAAATCCTTGGGGGGGGGGGTGGAGAACAATTTTTGACCATAAGAGATTCAGTGTATACATTGAATACAGGCATTTTAAAATTCATACTTTTAAGTCCATATTGGGCCGCATCAGGAAGGGCAACTTCTTGGCTTCTATTGACCTGTCTGAGGCATATCTCCACATCCCTATTCTCCCTGCTCACATGAGATTCCTTCATTTTTTTCTACCAGGGAAGACACTACCAATATGCTGCTCTACACTTTGGCCTATCCTTGGCTCCCAGGGTCTTCACTAAGATTCTGGCAGCCTTGCTAGCTCATCTTTGTTCCACTCCCATACGCCTGCAAGCCTATCTAGATGACATCCTTTTAAGTCTAGTTCCTATTCTCAGGCCTTGGAGGACATCCATATTACATTTGACACCTTGCAAAGTCATGGTTTTCTAGTCAATATCTCCAAGAGTCACTTAACACCTACCAATCGTTTAAAGCATTAAGGTGCTGTTATTGACACCACAGATTGTCATGTCTTCCACTCTGAGGATAGAATAGACAGTATTCAGGAATTGTCAGCTCAAGTCCAGCAGCAATCAGAAGTGTCCTTCACACAATTGTCACAGTTGTTAGGCACGTAAATATCCTGTATAGACATTGTCCCTTGTTCTAGGATACACTTGTGCCCGATTCAGTGGTTCCTGCTTCCTGCTCAAAGAGAAGGTCACAGTAACTCTTGTTCCACAGTCTGTCTCCCAGCTGAGGTCATGCATTCACTGCAGTGGTGGCAGTCCTCTTCTCTACTTAAGGGTAGTTCCTTCCATCCTCAAACCACAGTTGTTATCACCACAGATGCCAGTTTGCTAGGCTGGGGGCTCATTTGGGCTCGCTCATGGCACAGGGTCAGTGGTCTCCAGCTGAAATGACACATCACATCAATTGGCTAGAACTTAGAGCCATTTGTCTGGCCCTTCTCACCTTTGCAGGGATCATTCAAGGGAAGGATGCCTTAGTGCTCACCGACAACATGGCAACCAAAGCTCTCATCAACAGGCAGGGTGGTACATGATCATGCTCTCTCATGGCAGAGTCCTGGACTCTTTATCACTGGGAAGAGATACATCTGATTTCTATCTGGACTCAACACATCTTCGGCATCACGAATGTTCAAATAGACTGGTTAAGCCATTCACAGATAGATCACGCGGCGTGGCAGATCAACCCTTCACTTTTCAGGGAGCTGACAACTCACTTCGGTTTACCAGTTGTGGATCTATTTGCATCTCCCTCCAAAAACCAAGTACCTTAGTTTTTGTCCTGCTATCTTTGCCATCTGGCAGTGGGGACAGATGCTCTTTGCAGTCCTTGGCCCCTGGGCCTTCTTTATGTCTTCACTCTCCTGCCACTAATATCTGCTCTCATTCAGAAGATTCTGCAGGAGTAAGCAGAAGTCATCCTCTTGGCCCTATTTTGGCCGAGACATGCATGGTTCACAGACCTAATAGCCCTATCAGTGGCTTATCACTGGCGTCTTCCTCTCCAGCATCTCTCTCCAGCAGGGGTCAATAATTCATCCAGACCCAGGAGGGTTCCAGTTAGCCGCCTGGAAATTGAGCAGCAGGCCTTGAGAATCGCCAATATATCAGAAGCAGTCATCCAGACCATCCATGCATCCAGATGAGTTTCTACTAATTGAATTTATGACACCATGTGGATCACCTTTTCCAAATGGTGTATCAACTCTCACATCAATCCTACACTAGCTTCTATCCCTCAGGTCTGGAATTTTTACAGTATGGTTTGGAGAACGGCCTATCTCCCAATACTTTACGTAGACAGGTGGCGGCTCTATCTACTGTAATGCACACAGGGAAGAGGAAGTCTCTAGTTCATAACCAAACTATTAGGAGTTTTTTAAGGAGAGCTATCAATAGCAGGCCTCCTGTCATACATAGATATCCCACTTGGGAATTGGTTCAGGTTCTTAGAGCCCTCGCAACGGGTCCCTTTGAACCTCTATGCATGTCTTCATTAAGTCTTCTGTCTCTTAAGGTTTCTTTTCTTGTGGCTGTCAATTCAGCTCGCTGGATTTCGGAATTGGCAGCACTTTCAGTGCAGGAGGATCTAGGTATCTTCCATACCAATCGGGCTGTACTCTGATTAGACCCAACCTTTTTGCCCAAGGTAAATACAAGTTTTCATAGATCATAGGAACTGATTTTTCCAGATTTCTGTCCCCATCCTTCACACCCTAGAGAGAAAGAGTGGCATACTCTAGATGTCTGCAGAGCGCTCCGCATATACTGTACTTAAAAAGGACTTCCACCTTTAGGCGAACAGAAGCCTTATTCGTAAGTTTTCAGCCTGGTTCCCTAT
>JANHFJ010001867.1:28547-31047 GCA_032468195.1 Cerberus rynchops
GTCGCTGGGCGAGGTCTACACCGCCCTGCAGACGGGCGTCATTCCCAAGGTCTCCAATCTCTGGGCTGCAGCCCACTATCGGGTCATGAATTGTTTGCAACCTGGCCATGGAAATGGTGGTCAAGGGCATCCCCACTTGCTGGTCCGCTGATCCACAAAGCTGGAAAGGTGGGGAACTCAGTTCTAATCCACCCCCCTGCTCAGGCAGGATACTCTACACCATTTTAGATAAACTGTTGTTCAAACTTTTATTTAAAATCTCTGCTGTTGGAGCATCCACCACTTCTGAAGGCAAGTTGTTTCTAATTGTTCTAATTGTCAATACATTCCTTCTTGGTTCTAGGTTGCTTCTCTCCTTGATTAGTTTCCATCCATCATTTCTTGCCCTGCCTTCAGGTGCTTTGAAGAATAGGTTGAGCCTCACAAAGGAAAGGTGCTTTTGCTACATTGACTTGCTTTTACATAAAGTCTCATTGTAGCTTCTCGGTTGAAAAAATATACATTGTTTGTCATCTATTGTGAATGTTTTATATTATATATTATCAGCCCTCTCCAACCTTTCTGGCTCAGTGGATCAGTGGAGGCAGTGGTAGTGATGGTGGGGAGAGAGGGAATGATTTTGGGTGTGTGCATGCCACTTTCACAAATTTGTGCATGCATGTTCTACAGTTTGGTTTCAAATGGGCTATGGCCCAACAGTGGAAATTGGAGACCCTGACTGGGGACCCCAATCTATAAAGTACCATGGGTTTGTTTCAAAGTGAGTGAGAAATATTTGGATGCATACAACAGAACTTATACAGGTAGACTTCACTTAACATCTGCCCTGTTTAGTGACCCTTCAGAGTTTCAACGACACTGGAAAAATAACTTTATGTCTGGTCTTACAACCACAGCAACATCTCCGTGGAAATATGATCAAGATTTAATAATCAGTAGGTGTTTGTAACTGTCACAGCATTCTGCAATCACCATTAGTGCACTTCTCAACAAGGAAATCAATGGTGAAATTGGCAGTAAAGATGCAAGTCATGGATATTTAATGTCTTAATTAATGACTGCAAGTGATTCACTTAATGACCACAGGCAAAGTGAGATAGTAAGTTCAGCATGGTACCTTGCTTAACAACTCTGTCACTTAACAACAGAGTTGATGGTCCCAGTTGGGGTAATTAACCAAGCACTACCTGTATCTAATTTTGTCGGTAATTTAGCAAATAATTGCTGTTTTTGAATGAAAGATTTACCAGTTTTGCTCAAATTTCTAAAAACACTAATAGCATACAGAGTGAATTTTGAAATCACAAAGGAATCGCTTGATTTGCAACACAAATTAGCTAAAATACAGAATCAGACTATTGGTCCACATTATTCAGGACTGTGATTGAAGATCACTTTTCAAGTTTCTCTGATCTTCTGATCTCTGATCTTCTATCTGAGATCTCTGACACTGAAATATTCAACCTATGATTTCATTAAGAGAAAAATACATATTGTCTATGAATTATGAACATACTATCAACAAATTTAATAGGAAAGATTTTCACTACAACTCAGATTCAGACATCAGAATAGTATTTGTAGCCTAGCTTTATAAAATGATAATTTAAACCATTATAGCTATTTTGAAATTACTATGAATAAAACTACAGTCCTACATAAACTTATATGGGAATAAATCTGCACTAAATTCAATAGGATTAAATTCTAGATAATATTCAATTCTGGATAGAAATGCATTCTTCTTACTGCTTAAAAAGCATAATTTCTGGCTTAAAGTTAAAGTCTGTATGATCTAAATTTAACTTCAATGGATGATCCTTAAGAATCATATAATTTTTAGGGGTTTGGGATTGCTGGGAGAAAATCCTCTAGGATGTTATAAAGTAATTTCAACTTTCTCTGGAAAAAATAAACATATTTAATAAGTTCAACAATATTTTTTTCTTCCTGCCCTTTTTCCACAAGTGCACAATCCACTTTCTTTTTAAATCAACTCAGTGTTTCTACTGGTTTCTAGCCTGGTATCTCACACTAGACCTATGTGGCAATTTGAACAATAAACATACAATGTGAATTTATTTCTTGAAAATATACCATGTTGTGTTATAGAGTCATAATTAAAATCTGCTGATTTAAAACTTTTTGCTTTGTGAAATATAAAGCAATCTAGCCAAGATATAAGTATTGTTTTTAAAAAGGTAAATAAGATGTATTAACAGGAACATAGAGTTCAAATTAAGGAGGAAAGCTTTACTTTGCCTTAGTTAGATTCTACTTATACTTGTCCAGTTTGTATTTACTATCCAAAGGATAGTAAAACACTGGAGCAAGTTCAGATGAAGGTTATCAAAGATATTGAGATGACTGGAAATCAAGTCGTATAGGATAGGCTGAAAAATACAAGCATTTTTAGCCTACAGAAGAGATGACAGAAGAGGAGATGCGATAGACAGTTGTCACATCATGAAAGAGGATGTGGCCTTATTTTGATTGGCCC
>JANHFJ010001867.1:36047-38822 GCA_032468195.1 Cerberus rynchops
CCACCTTCTGAGAAGCAAAGTCAATGAGGAAGCCAGATTCACTTAACGAACGGATTACTAAGTTTTCAGCTGCAGTGATTCACTTAACAACTGTGGCAAGAAAGATCATAAATGGGGCAAAACTCACTGAACAAATGTCTCACTTAACAACAGAAATTTTGGGGTCAATTGTGATCATAAGTCAAGGAGTGCTAGTCAGCCACAAACATTCAGTTTATTACTTAATATCTGTTGTGCAATGGAATCAAGATGCCCAAACAGCCACTTATCTTCATGTGTAGCTATCCAGACGATAGCATCATTTTCTGCTTATGAAATACCTTCCATTTATCTAGTACCTACTTTGGTGTCATTCTGGCACTCCCCCCCCCAAGCAAAACACTATGATTTAAGCCATTTTTTTCTCCTGATCTAATGCTCTATTTCTACTTTTCTTTACTGTTAAAAAGCTTCAAGTAGTTTTTTCTTTTTGTTATCAATATTTTATTATAGGAATATCTATAAAAAGTGTAAATGATTTAAGCATTCATTCTGTTAAACATTCAGGTGTGGGAAATGTGCTATGATTTAAAACTAGAAAACAGGAGGAGGAGGAGGAGGAGGAGGAGAGCGCAAATCCAAAAAGCAGCAAGTATCAAGAAAAAAAAGCACAAAATTTGATCATATACCAAAAATACTTAGTTTAATGTATTGCTTCTGAATTTTGCCAGTGCTCTATGGAACATATTGAGAGTATTAAATTAACCCAAGTGTATCTTGAAAGAACTTCTTTTTTCTGCATTTGGTATCCAGTCAAGATACAAATTTACACCCAATTCCCCGTCTGGTTATGGAGCATGTCCATTGCTGGAAGCAGCTGCTGTGTTCACCCATTAGAGTTGCAGACAAAATCAAAACTCTCCACAGCCAAGAGAATATTTTGATTAGCTGCAAATTAGGCTTCAGTTGAAAAAGAGCTGAAAACAAATTCCTAGCAACCTGAATAAGCAGGCATCTAAAATGCTTCCAACTTTATGAAAGAAGGTGAGCAAGGGCAATGCATTCCTTTTGCTAACAACTATCTTAGGATGCTCCATGCCCAAGACGCATAGCATGTAATGGGCCTGTTTAGCTTTAGCTGTATTTGGTAGTGATTTAATTTCAACCCTCAACACAGACAGAAAAAACACAATTATTTTAACTAATGTGGTTCTGTAGACGCTGCAGAAATTCCGCAAAGCATTGCACAACCCCCCCCCCCAAAAAACCCCCACCTTGCATCTAAGGCTAGTTCAATAAACTCAAAAATGCAGTTCACCAGCTCATAAATCCAACTGCACAGGTTCGACAGATATTTATCTGAAAAATTATAGATGAAA
This sequence comes from Cerberus rynchops, assembly GCA_032468195.1. Taxonomy (NCBI): domain Eukaryota; kingdom Metazoa; phylum Chordata; class Lepidosauria; order Squamata; family Homalopsidae; genus Cerberus; species Cerberus rynchops. Next base: position 37,406 of record JANHFJ010001867.1, read on the forward strand.
GAGACCATCTCAAATTTGTAAAGGGTATAAACTAGAGATGGCCAACTTAATTGGACCTGACTTCTGGATCAAGTCACTTCACCCCTAGCTAACCTCAGCAAGCGTTGTGAGAAACGTAATCAAATGATAAGTGAAGTGTGTCTACCCATGGGATAGATTAATCCCTGTGATGTTTGAGTGCATGTGCCATGTCTGTTGATTCATATGTCCATAGGCATGGTAATTAAATTTGTGCTATAGATTGGATTGAAATACGATGCATATGCATGAAACCAAATCACAGATTTGGAACATGTGAATTAGGCTATTAAGTCTAAGACCCTGTTCAGTGCAAGAATCCAAATCATAACTGCCCCAAGTGGTGGTTGTGAGTCTGTGCTTGAATAATCTGATTAAGGGAATAAATCTGGTTAAGGGAAGCCCACCACTTTTCTGGGCAAAGGGATCTCTCCGACTTACTGTATATTGCTTCCCTATTTTCTTTTTCTCTCTCTGCTAACATTCAAATGGAATCTGTGACTTGTATTCATTTTTCTGGTCCATATGTGAGAAAGCAACTCTTGATCTTCTTCAATGTGGCATACTTTTGGTTACTTAAAAAGTGCTACCATATGCGGTACTCCTCTTCTTGTATGGGTGTGTGCTTTCTATTACATTATGGGCTCCTTATCCTGATATTTGTATTATTATTACTGTTTTATAAGCTCCCCAGAGACTATGGATTGGGGTGTGCTACAAAAATTATACAACAAACGAATAATCTCCTTTTACAGTACTGAAGTTAGTATTATAATCATCCTTTCTGTCTTTCTTCTGAATGTGTTGTAGTTTATCTTCTAGAACCTGTTCTAGTTTCTCTGAATTCTGACCAACAATGGAACTAATAGATCCCATGACTCAGAAACTATATTGCATTCGGAAATAACACTTAATAATTAATGCAAACAATCCATTTACCTTTTTTGTAACTGCCTCAGAGTGCTGATTCATATTTAGTTTGTAAATTTTGGCTGCATTCTTTTTTTAAAAAAATACGTCAAACACACATCCTATACCTCTATATCTCTGATTTCTATTTTTGAGTACTTTCCTTTTGTTTTTGTTAAGACTTTGTTAAGACAGTCTTACCTAGTTCCTTGAGTATACCAGGAAGCAACTAATATGATTTTAGACATCTAAATTCACTCAGACTAAATAGATACTACATGCTTATATCAATTTCCATTGCAGTCTTGCCTCATTTTGCTCTTCAAAATTGTTTCATTGAATACATACCCACTTCTGGGAAAAGGCTGAGATGAATATTCATAGGTAGCAATTTCTTGTTCAAGTTAGTACTTTATAACAAATAGTAAATTAGGTCAGTAGTGGGCTGCTGCCTAGTCGGACCAGTTCTATCGAACTGGTAGTTCCAATG
>JANHFJ010001867.1:84878-87378 GCA_032468195.1 Cerberus rynchops
AAACTGCCTCTCCCCTTATTACATTGTAACTTTGGTGAAGTTTAATTCTGTGCTTGGTGATGTTTAATCCTGTGGCCTCGCCCACAGAACCGGTAGTAAAAAAAATTGAATTTCACCACTGGCCATCCCATGTTACAGTATTAGGTTCTGCAAATTATTTGGAATAAGGAATTGAACAGAAAAATAACCTAAGTTATTCCTACTGAATTCATTAGCCAGTGGAGTATAATTTAAAATCATTTATTCAATTGGATTGTTATGTTTAGTAAGTTTATATGAAAGTATTATGACTAAAGTGATGCAGATAAGACTCATTCGGTAATTTACCCTAAAATGTAATATTTACAGTACATAAGAGGCAGCTACTCTAACTTCTCGCTCTAGAAGTCAATTGTTCCTTCAAAACAAACAAACCCAGTCAGAACTGGATTGCCAGACTGTTCTTCATTATAGCCATGTCTAACCCAGCAATTTTAGTTGAAGGGGATTCCAGAAGTTTTTTACAGATAAATAAACAGCAAATACTTACAGGGGAAAGCCTTGTAGAACTGATTCCTTAATCAACAGTTAAAGAAGCAAATTGGATCTGCTCTATCACAAAAAAATTAATTCCAGATTGCTGTTATTGTCTCTAAGTACAAGAAGGTTGTCTTGTAAGTTACGCTGGATAATTTCATTTTAAAAGTATCTCTAAAATTTGCTGTCCCACGGGATTTGCGGTTTTCTCCATCATTATATAACTGTAAAACCTCTGGATGTTAAAGATTGGATAATTTCTTTCAGATGGGCCTGGCCTACATTATACTTGGCTGTAACAGATAAGCTCAGTTAGCTGCCAGAAGTAAGCAATATGGAGTTAAAGCAATACAAAAATCTGTGAAAGTAATAATAATTTTTACCTTGAATATTACCGTTTGTTGACATTAACACTTTTGAATCTGGCTTCTATTTAAATGAACTAGGACTGTATAATTGAAATCTTATTGCACACATGATCAGTTGATGGGAATATGTCTCTTTTACTTACTCTTCACTTGTCATTGGTAGTTTTCTACAGTGTTCAGCTTAAATCCCATATAAATCTTGAGACCATACTAAATGAATAAGTCTTTATACTTGTCTCTTCGCTGAAGACTAAAGTAATAATAATTCATCTTGCATAAGTTGTTGACAGAAATTATAAAGATTAACAAACAAAATAGAAGCAAATCTGCTGGCGTTGGACAGCCAATAAATGTAATTAAATAATAATCAAAGATGGTACATCATTAATGAAACATTTTACAATTGCATCTGAGGCTTCCTTTGCTCCCCTTTCAATATGATGATGACCATAACAATTTCCAAGGTCATTTTACTGTTACTGCTATCGTTTGTTTGCTGTGTGTTAACTGTTTCAGTTTTTAAAATCAATTTCAATTTTACTGTGCTGTTTACATTTTTAATTGTAATGTTTTATTTTATTTTATTTTAGCTTTGCACTGCTAAAATCATCTAATGGTCACTAGCACAAGGTCAGCCATAAGTTATTTTTATTGCCCTAAATTATTGTCTAGGGCAGTAGACTTCAACTCTTGGAACTCTTCGAATTCTGGGAGTTGAAGTCCATGTCTCTTAAATTTGTTGAGGTTGGAAACACTGCTCTAGGGCAAGGTCAACCATCTTGTGATGTTCCAGGACATTGCTTAAACTTTGGGCAGGGAAGGAGAGATCCACAATGTGTAAAACAGTGAGGTAAAATTGTCAGGACCAAATTATGAACGATACAGATTCTTATCTTTTTATTATTTGGGGAAGGAATTGGAGGATTTCATTATTTTGCTAACTGTGTTAAATCTGTTTTAAGGATTACACTGCAATTTTCATGTGTATCTGGCCTCAGAATTGGAGGAAGCTAAGCCTCTACTTTTCAGTAAATGCATTGCCAACCTTTAAACACCGCAGTTAGAAGGAGCTCTGGGAACCAAAATAGAATTTGAACAATACACACACTCTCTCACACACACATACATACAGACAGACAGATATACAGAAAGACTTTTTAAATCATTTTATTTGTGAGGATTTTATTTCAACATAAAACTGCAGATGATTAAACTGTGAATAATGAAACCTTGGATATGAGAATCAGGGAGGCTATGTTCTGGTTCCTGTAATCATAATCTTCTTCTCATAGGTCTCCAGCTCTTTGATTTGAATAGCTATTATAGCTACAAGCATTATAAACTCATCACAATGACCCATAAGAAGTCTGCAACAGAGGTGAAATTTAACCAGTTCTAGCCTATTCACTAGAACTGGTAGTAAATTTTCTAAGAAGGTCGGAGAACCAGTTGTTAGAAGAAATCTTTTTTTTTTTACTTTACAGGGTTAATTCACCCAGCCACACCCACAGAACTGGTAGTAAAGAAAATTGAATTTCACCACTGGTTTGCAAGCAGCACTAGCATGCAGTTTCACAATCTTTTCCACAGTTTATGAAAGATCCACATGGAATAGA
>JANHFJ010001867.1:92378-95694 GCA_032468195.1 Cerberus rynchops
TGTTTTTTAGTCATTGGCTAAACCTACATTGTATGTAGAGGGATTCAATCAATCAATCAATCAATCAATCAATCAATCAATCAGACTAGAGTTGGAATAGAGTTGAAAGGGACTTTGGAGGTTTTAGTTTAGTTTAGTTTATTATTAGATTTCTTGACCGCCCCTCTCCCGAGGGACTCTGGGTGGTGTACAATGAACTAAAAAAGACTTAAAATACAGAGATAAATTTAAAATATAAATTAAAAAATTAAGAATTTAAAATTATATAAAATTTACAAGTGGAGCCCCATGTAGAGAGCATTGCCATAGTCAAGGCAGGAGATAACGAGGGCAGAAGTGACTGTGCGAAGAGCATCCCGATTCAGAAATGGCCACAACTGGAAGATCCTTCGGACCTGAAAAAATGCCCCCCTGGAGACAGGTGCGATCTGATCTTCTAACGACAGCCGTACATCCAGGAGGACCCAGGAGGAGGTCTTCTAGTCCAGCCCCCTGCTCAAGCAGAAGACCTTATACCATTTCAGACAAGTGATGTCCAGATTCTTTTTAAAAAGCTCCAGTGATAAAGCTCCAATGATAAAGCAACTTCTGAAGGCAAGCTGTTTCACTGGTTAATTGTACTCACTTTGTACTTACTTTATTGTCATTGTACGTATATACAATTAAGTCATCATCCACTAGGACTCCAAGGTCCCTCTCACAGTTATTGTTTTTGAGCCAGATTTCACTACCTGTACTTGTATCTTTGGTTTCTTTTCTGCCCAGGTGTAAAATCTTGTTTTTCTCCACATTAAATTTCATTTTGTTGGATAGGGCCCATTGTTCAAATCTGTCAAAATCTTTTTTGATCCTGAGCTTGTCTTCTAGGGTGTTACAACATTCCAATTGTTGTAATTCAGGAAAATCTACGGTATATAGTGTAAATTTCCCACCTCTGGACTTTAAAAACATATGTTTCGGAAGCCAACTTAACTTAAACCAAAGGTTAAGAATTAATCATGCTTAACTAACTTGTCCTGAAATTCAAAAGCAATGGAAGCTCTTTTCTCAAAAGCTTGACAGATGTGGGGGAAAATCCACAATAATCTTATGTTATCTCTGCATCTTTCTTCCTGACACCTAATATAGCTATATGAGGAAGGAATGGCCACAAGGTTCTTTATAGCTAAATAAAAGTGATTTAAAGCAGAAAAGGGGCAGTATTAATAGTATTCCAGGAAGTATGAAGGCTATTGACCTAACACAGGAGACTGATTATAGTTTCTTCAGTGATACCAGTTGGCTAATGTCACTGGCAACAATGCATTTGTCATACATTCATTAATACTCAGAAAAAAAATAGTATCTGTTTCAAAAGGCTGTGAAACTCATTTGATCAGGAATGGTGGTGGGACAAATGAAAAATATTTGTGTGTGGAACACATGAAACAATAACTCCATCCTATAACTTTTAGCTCTCTGGAAAAATTATGTCTGCCTCTAGCGTCAATGCCTCTCTGCAATTTGGATTTTCAACTCTGAAGCTGGAGTGCAGTGTGTGTCCTGCAGGTGATTACACACTGCAGGTCCATATTTCTGTAAAAAATGCCAGTAGGGCATACTTTTAGAACCAAATTACATACAATCAGAAGAACCATGCTGTACATTATAGGACTTGCTTGATTGTACCATTTCAAATAGTAAATGAAATAGCTTACATTTAAAAAAGAAATAACAAAATGTTGTGAACAGGATTAAGTATAGCTTTGAAAAAAAAAAAAACATTTGTTTCAAAACTCACAATGCTGATTCAACCAGAGATGATAGTAGGTCAAAAGAAGAAAATATGTGGAGAGAACACATGAAAAAATGCTTCTATTATGACACCTTTAACTCTCTTGACTATTATTGTCTGTTCTACCCACACATAACTTGCATTGCATAGAAAGCCACTTGTGCAAATGAGGCAGTTTCAAAAGCTTATTTTTTTGAGGGCTTCTTCCTAAATATGGTTAAAGTTGTTTTTCTGACCTCTACATAATGCTGAACTGTAATTCCCAGCGGCTCTACTAACACTGCAAACAGTACAGGATGCTGAAGTCCCAAATATTCTCCACTTCAGTGGTGGTCTAAAAATTAGGCAAGCTACCACACTGAAATTAAGAAGCAAAGGATCACTTTTTTCAGAGCGTTATCAATACTAATGCAATAGCATTAGAGGCAACAAGGCATTTCTCGTATCTCAGTAACTTTTTCTATTTTAGAAATAAAAGTGCAAATATAATCATCTGAAAGGAGAATCACCACATAATTCACTGTATGATAAGCTAGAAAAAGAAAAATCGCCTATTACAATCATTTTCTATCACCGATGGGTTTATAGAACCATGAATAAAATGGTGTAAGAAAAACATGATTATAGCACTGGGATGTCTCAATTTACATGACTAAGAAATACAGGAGCATTGTTTTAAAAGTATTTTTAAAGTAGTAAAACAATATTAAGTTTAGAAAATTATATTATGCTATATTATTAAAAAAAATGATATAATTATAAAATGATATTGCCTACATTGTGACAACATGCCCTAATACTGCACCATGTGAATGTCTGATCATGTAGTACACCTGTGATAGGGATTTGGGACATTTATGGGATATTATCATTCAATCTTTTAAACTTTTGTATGTAAACACACACACAGTGGCACATACTGTACTAGATTGAGATCATATGATTTATGACTTGCTGGTAATACTTTAACATAGTAGCAATCTAAAATATTTTCATTATATAACTCAGTGAGTGGTAAGTGAGTGTTTGATGAAAACATTGTCACTTTCCAATGCACAATTCTTATGATGAAAGAGTTTGATAGGAATCTGCACATGTTCTATCTCGGGTCTATGATTTCCCATCAACTTTTTTTTAACCACATCCCAAAGGGATAATGTTCATCAAGTTCTAAGAACCACAGTCTTAAATACTTCCAGGTTCAGACATTCTACAATACACACTTAACTCAGAAACTAAACTTTTCCTGCCTTTGTTAATGTTTCCATAAATTTTGGCATTTTGCATGTGAGCATAAGTCTTATAACAACCATTCAGAAAAGCTCATCCCAGTTTTTAAGAAGGGCTGTTGGTGTAAGTTGCAACATTTTCTTTCCATAACATACTTAACCTTTGGCTTTATGGTTTAATTCTACGAGAATGAATGTAATTATGATACATATTCTTAAAACCACAAGCATCTAGCTCAGGGGTCGGGAACCTTGGCTCTTTCATGACTCATGGACTTCAACTCCCAGAATTGAAGAGCCTGGCTCAGGAATT
>JANHFJ010001867.1:154524-164927 GCA_032468195.1 Cerberus rynchops
GTTCACCGCCCCGAGTCCCTAGGGAGAGGGGCGGTATAGAAATTGAATAAAATAAATAAATAAAATAAATAAATAAACAGCTTCATCTCATCCTCAGCTTTGTCTTCTGGCAGGCCCATAGTTTGCCTTCTATAGCTTCAGCCCAGATTTTATTTCCAAAAAAATATTTTAAAGGCAATAAATCTTTACTGCATGTCATCTTGAATATAGCGGTGGGAGGGGAGGGGGGGACTAGGAAAACCTTTATAAATCATCTTAGTCTTTTCATTGCTGCAACAATACCTGTTTCCTCGTCCTCCTAATGGAAAGGCGCCTCACAGATGCTTCGCATAATTGTCCTCCTTGCCTGGGTTGTAGCAGAAATGTTTAGTGGCCTGGTAGTTTATTTTTGTATCACAAAAGAACAGCAGCATTCACAGCTTTTCTCTCCTTCCAAGTGATTAGATGATAAAGTCACAAGGTTACAAGGATCTAATAACAGAAAATGTCCAGGTCAACAAGGGTGGCAGCTAGGTAGGTCCTTGAACAAAGAATGTACTGTTTGCAAGTCCTCCCAGGAAGAAATCTGAGAATACTAATGATTCTCAGTGGACAAAACACCAAACTGTATGTGTGATGCTCAGACCTAATTACATACTGGGTGAAAGGGTTTTTACCTACCTTCCTGGCAATTTTAATCTCAGAAGAATCCCTTTACAACATGTGTTCTTTCAGTCACTCCCTGTGCGAAATGTTATATAGGCAGATCTTCCATATTTATTATGATGGCCTTTGTTTTCCTCCTTTTATACAGACTCTCAGTCATTTTTAAATTGAAACTGATCCTTTCTCCTTTACCTGATAACAACTAGCATTCCTTTTGGATTTTCTTTTTGTTTTTCTAAGACAACTTTCGTCCTCCAGACGAAGCACAGTTTTGACAAATATACTTCTACAACTGACAAAAAATATTCTTGCTCTTCGGTAACTTCACGATCAGCACAACAGGGGTAACAGAGTATTTGTCAATGACATATTTTGAGTTTTCAAATAACAGCAGCTCTTGATGTAGACTAGAGCAAAGGAAGGAAACAATCGGAAAGAATTGATTGCGTTAATAACTATGATGAACATGTACACCCAATCTGTGGATAGTTTTTTTTTTTTAAAAACACATCCATAATTACACTTGGATTCAGATCTCAGACACACAGAAAACTGCCTTATGCTGAACTGACTCATTGGTCCATTGACTCAAAAAATTGTCTGCACAATATTTGGTGAAGCCCCAGAATCTTTCTAAGTGATGTGGATTAAAGAAACTTCCATTTAACTGCTGAAGTTTTTATTTTACTACTTAATCAAATGTATAAAGGAAGGGACATTTTTTGTCCTTTTTTAAATCCTGTATTTTGAAATGTTCCTTTTGCTTGGTCATCCATACTTAGTTTGGATGATGATTCACCACATGGTTCAGGAACAGCACCATACAGGACAGGCAAGCTCTACAGAGGGTAGTGTGCATTGCAGAGCGCATCATCCATACCAAGCTCCCTGAACTGCACTCCATCTACAACAGACGATGCCAAACTACAGCCAGGAAAATAATGAAGGACCCCAGCCACCCCAACAAAAGACTGTTCACCATGATGCGATTAGGAAAGTGCCTCCTCTCCCTGAAAGCCAACACGGAAAGAATAATGAGAAGCTACTTCCCACAAGCAATACAGACCCTAAATCAACAACCCAGGTCTATAAAGTATTCCCATAATCTACCTGTCTCAATCACTCCCTAACTTATTCTCCCTCCCTGTCTATACTATTCTCTTGCCCTACTACCTACGGTTGTGAGCGGTCACATACACATTTCACTGCATTTTGTACCATGTATGACTGTGCATGTGATGAATAAAATTTGATTTAATTTGATTTGATTTGAAAAAAAACCCAAACAAATTTCATTTCATAAGCATATTGACTATTGTCCTATGAAAAATATCCAGAGTTATTCAAAAGCTGGAGTATGCTGTCAAATGGTAGCATGTTTGTTTTCTACTTTATACTGTTTGACATTGTGTACTAGATCACATCAGTTCAGGAAACAAACTTGTTGAATGAAATTTCACATTTGGAGGCAGAAAGCAATCCCAGAAGGAGCTACAGACCCTTAACAGGAAAATCCATGCATAACATTTTGAGAAAAAAGCAAGATTTTATTGACATATTGACATAAAGAAAAATACAAGGCTGCAGAACCAACCAGTGTAGTAATATGATCTCCTAAGGTTATGCAATACACACACACACACACACACACACACAGAGTTTTGGATAACATGTAAATCAAAATCCTTGTGGGAAAGATCAGCTCTTGAACCAGTCTGGAAATACCTCCAATGCTTCTCTTTCACATCGCCTACTTTATATTGTGCTTTTATCTTTTGTCTTACTTAATAGTATAAGCTTCAGGACCATAAATTCATAAATTGACTGAATTAGGAAAGACTACTTTTTTTTAATTGGCACATTAGTTTTGACTGACTATGAACTAATGGAAAAGTGTTTATCTTCCTTGTTTATTTAGATTCCCTTTATCCATCAGTACATAAAGCTCTTGCTTAACATTATCTTGAAGAGATATGCAAGAATTCAGAAAATAAGAAATGAAGTGAATACTTTTTCAATGTTCATTTTTACTTTTTTTACTAATTTTTTTACTAATGTTTACTAATTATTCAGCTAGTTAATAGTTCCAAAGATACATATCAATTAAAATATTGCATTGTAATGGTAGGAGTGGTGTTGTTAGGGAAAATAATTTAAAAATTAATCTGAGGCATTTAATCATTTGTTTATATACTCATTCAATTTATTCCATCTCAATCCAAAGAGATTCTGGATGGATTCCTGATACATAATGATAATCCTAACTCACAATTAGATGAATATGTACCAATTGTGTATGTTACAGGCATACATTGTAATATAATTTTTTAAATAATAATGTCTTCTTTTAATAGCTACTTATTGACTGTATTCACTCCACACAATCTTGTAAAGAATTAATTCATTTGGAAGGTTTGCACAATTAATTAAACCATAAATTACTAAATAAGATAAATTTGCATAATATATTAAATCACAGGAAGGCTAACTAAGGTTAGCACTAATCTCAGTTAGCAGGTTGTACAAATGTACTTTCTAGGATTGGGCTAAATGTGTTATAAGAGCTTGGGCGTATAGTTTTGTTTCTATATGATCGCAAACAGAAGAGATCAGCAAAAGTGTCATTTTTATTTTTCCTTCTCTATAACTAGTAGAACAATTGGGGGAGATTAATTAAGTATTAAACACTCATATAACCACTGTGTAATCAACACTAATATGAAATCCTTCTTTCTCATTTTCTGTCCCATAATAGATCTAAGATCTGCTATCATCTTCTCCCAGTAGATAGGCTGTTTTCAGTTTTTATCTTGCCAACTTCATTTTCTGGAGCCCTGAACAGAATTTTGTATATTATGTGTGTTTAAAAAAGCTACTATAGTTTATGACAGTAATGGAGCATTTGCTGCCCTTCAAATGTTGTCTGTGAACTTGTAAAATTATTAGAGATGCTGGAAGTTGTAGCTGAACCTCCTCTGGCTTATGCAAATCCTCACCAGCAGGCTTCAAGGTCTTTAAACGATGCACTTTATTTTAAAGTTCACAGCCACTTATTCAATTTGGCATTGTCCAGAAATTCGCCAAAATGGGTAAAGAATGGCATGAGCTTGGGAGATTTCATCTGAAGTCTAGGAAAGACTTATCTAATGGAACCAGCAGACATAACCAAGGAAATCTATATGATTGACTCAGATTGCCTATCTAATCATTTCACAATCCCCTGCTATCACTTTCAAGTGCATCTTTGTGACATCATCATATAGTCAGATCTGAGACTTACAGAATTTCATTCTGGGGTTTTTTCCCTCCAGACAGGCTCCTCCTGATTGTAAGAAACTGTCCTCTAGTTTCTGATTCCTATCCAACCTTTCAGCCAATCCTAATGCTACGCCTGCAGGAATGCTAAAGGTCATCCCCTCCCTCTATAGACATTTCTAGTTATAAAGAAGCAACACACCTTTCTTGGCTGCACACTTGGTTTTGCTCTATTTTACAAATGCATTAAAAAGGAGATCATACAGATATATACAGATCTGCAAACAGATCTATATAGGCATGGGTATAAACCCAACCTATACAGCTATAATAAATTACCTCTCCCTTCAACTTCACTCCTGGGAGTTTTGCATAGCCTCTTCTGTCTCTTTCTGTCCTTCTGACAAGTTTTTTTTTTTTAAAAACTCATTGCATTCTAATCCAGAACATACTATTTTAGCAATATTAGTTGTCATGTCAAAGTCACATGGAACAGTTCTCTCTTTTTTTTCTTGGATCTCCTCTTTGCTAACTCTGATCCAAATGTGGGCAGACTGCTCATTCTCCATCCAATCACAATCTGCTTCATGAGGCAATAATTGCACTTTGACTGACACCTGCCCTCTTTGTCTCTGTCCTCTTTCCAGTTATTGCACTGAGTTGATTCCCTTCACAGGTGGATCTTTTTGGTTGATACAACTTTCTGAAAACCAAACCCTAGGCAGGCATACCAGTAGGGCATTTTATAGAAAACATTATTTTTTCTTATTTACCTCTTACTCATGAGTATTCTTTCTATCACTGGCTCTTCTAATTGAGCCACTTTTATCTTCTTTTTATCTTCTCAATCTGCTCGACTACAGCATTTTTCCAACACTTTGAATCTCTTATTTCTTTTTTATTGGCTCAGGTTGCTTTCATTAACTACTTGGTTGTTAGCACACATGTTGTTGCGATTGAAACAGAAAAAGTCATTTATGGGTAGAACGTTACTGTGTATATGCAATACATAGGTCGGACAGCAAGCGGCATAGTTCTAGTTGTACAAACTGAGAATTTTGAGCCTAGTAGCATAGGAAATTCTGTTGTGTACAGAAGAATACAAGACTTCACGTGAAGTATTTCTGGACTTGCTCAATTGTACTGATATGAGATATATGGTGGGGATTCCAAACAGTTGAACAATACTCTGATATTGGTCTGTTATAGGATTTATAAGCTCTAATTAACAATATAATGTTTCCAGAAAAAAAACAGCACAATATTAAATTAACAACTCTTAATGCTTCTTTGGCAATGCTGTTACAATGAACTTTGGAGCAAAGATTGTCAGAGGTAAGCATGCCTAGGTCCTTGACATAGTGGGGATCATCAGCTAATTATATTCCATCTAGCTTATACTTGACATTTTGATTATATTTACCAAAGTGTAAGATGGAGCATTTATTGATCGAAATGTGGAATTGCCAAGTAGATGACCATTCTGATACATAGTCAAGATCACTTTGCAAGAAAACAGAGTTATCTGTAGTATTAAATAATTTTACATCATCGGCAAAAATGATGCAATTGTTTTTAAATTGATTGTATAGATCGTTGATATAGAGCAGGAATAGTATGGGACCTAAAACACTGCCTTGTGGAACACCATTGTTGACTGCTACAGGATTGGATAATGAGTTCCCTACTTTGGCTTTCTGCAATCTGTTAAACAGGAAAGTGGCAATCCATTTATGCAAAGGGCTGGAAATGCCGTAAGAGTGTAATTTTTACAGTAGTTTATTGTGTACTACTGTGTCAAAGGCCTTACAAAAGTCCATGTAGACTGCATCTACAGCTTTGCCTTATTCAAGATATGTAGTCCAGATGTTTTTACAGTGCAGAAGTTGTAGATTACAGGACCTACAATTGGAAGGCTCTAATTGAGATTTACTTGCAGCATCCTTGAAATCTGGTGAGAACCTCTTTAGTTCATTCTGTGATATCTTTACTATTTCTGCTTATTTAATTATACATCTTTGTTCCTCTGTTCTGCCTTCAGTTAATTATAAACTCTAATTTATAACATTGCTTTATTTCTTTGCTTCTTATGGTAAACTCCTACCAGTTTGCACCAGTTTTGCTAATTTCCCCAACTTTACTGCAAACCTCTGGGTTGCAGTAACAAAGGAAGTTGTGTTTTAAGAAGCTTGCTTAGTTAAGAATTAATGTATAAACTTACTTCGTATATCTTGACATTGTATTTTAATACCTTGCTCAGCATATTCTTTTCTTCTTTTTACCTGCAGCTACATCTTCCTAGTAATTCTGTTCTCATTGACATCTTCTGCTTTAATCCATTGCCAAACCAGTTCAAAAGTTCTTAATGTGCAACATATAGTTATGGATGCTGGTGCTGGCTAATTAGTACTTTATTTATATCCTACTGAGTTGTTGCAAGGCCATGCTGTCGAGGAACACAGAGTTGAAATCCAACACATCTGGATGCACCAGATTGAAGAAGGCTGAGTGAATGTTTGAGAAATAATTGGCAATCTTTTAAATGTATTTCAATAAGACGTCAGAAAGGTATCATGTTTTCCATCCACCTAGATTTAGAGTGCTAATATAACTTAAGTGAGGGCAGGGGGTGAATGAAAATAAAACGCTGTTAGTTATCTGAAACCTGGAAGAATCTTGGAGATGCTGGCACTTGGTGTTTTGCAGAAGTTTCCTAAACCTTTACATATGTAGCCAATGTTCTCTTATCCCAAAGATACAAGACTACTTGCATTCTCCTTGAAAGTCCCCATTCAGTTCAGGATAGTGGAAAATATGTCTTTGATTATAACACAAAGTTCATTCAAACCAATCATAAAATTCCTATGATAATTTTATGATCATCCATGGGCTCATTCACTTCAGATTTCATTCCAAATCTTTACTGTAATGTTAATAAGAAAACCTGTTTTTATCTGAGTTTTCATTATGTGTTAAATACTAGAACATTATGTCTTGGGCATTGCAGATTGAATTTCTGATGCTTCATGAGTCTACTGAACTGTTTCAGGTTTTCGTGAGAGGGTACGATATGCAGCAATCTGTACATGGTTGTAATGACTGCATATATTAATGGCATAAAAGTATCATCTGATTCAATATTCAATATAGTCTAATAATAATTCAGCTTGAATTCAATTCATCCAAAGGCTAACTATGTGCAGGATGTGGCTTTGACTTTATTTTTTCCGGCAGATGTTCATCCCACATGTAGAATTGGAAACTGAATAGGTCAGTGCCAAAATGTAACAATCCTCCCCAGAACACTGCTGTCATCCTGCTTTTTCTGCTTGTGTTTTGCTCAGAGGGTCCATTCTGCTATTGTGGAAAAATATTGCTTTCCCAAGGCTGATAATACTCTTTGCTTGGTAGTGGACACTCATTCATAATTACAGGACAGGCCCAACTTGACCAAATCAGCTGAGTGGAAAAGAGCCTAGCTGAACTTTTCAGAAGATGCTGTGTTATCAGACTACCTGCTTGGCATCTTGAAGACCTTTTATGCAATTTCTGTTATCCCCATTTAGAAAGAAATGAAAATGAACAGGTAGAATTTGACTGAATGACTTTCATTGAGAACCTTAGACCAGGGTCCCTATTTGCAACCAGGCTACCTGAAAGGTGGGCCAACATGCATGCGCATGCAGCTTGACTAGCACAAGTGGTAGAATGGCGTGCATGCACATGCACACAGCTCAACTTGCGCATGTTGAGCTGTGTGTGCATGCTCATGCATGCCAGATCACTGCTTGCACAAGTTGAGCAGCATGTATACATGGGCACGCTGGCCTACCGCTCACCCAACCTGATTCCCCTTTCTCTCCCCTCCCAGCTGGGCAGCCAAGCCACAAAGTTGGGGACTGCTACCTTAGACAACTACTTATGGACGGAATATACAGTATTGGTGATATGGAAATTTGGTTTGCTTTCATTTCAGGCAGCTTCCTAGACTAGGTAGAAGGCTGCTGAATATATTAAAACTATTCAGTGAATAAAATACTATCCACACAGTTCACATAATGCTTAAGACACTACTTATCTTGAGATTGCAACTGGGAACCCCAGCTTTATTTTATATGTGGGTCATCTTTAAATATTTGCCTTTTTATAAAGGGTATGTCGACAGAGAGGGTAAGATCAAGCTGAAGAAAGCCGCTCTATAGGATGATTGTTAAACAGGGTTCATTTGCTCTGACTAAATCAGAAGATGATCTCTTATGCATCTGTTTCCCCTTGTCTCTACTGCCTCAGTGACATTTGCTTTACACTAGCATTAACTATCAAAATATTATTTAGCTAGTGGATATCTTCCAGAACAACTTTTATTAATAAGAGATCAAAACATGTTGTGATAATTGAATCTCTTTATAATCCCTCTATTACTGAATAGAAGATGCCGCTGTTTGGACCAGAGTGAAAAACTCATCTGGGTTTTTTCTCTGCCCCTAAGACCCTCTCTTTTCCCATACATTATAATAGATTTGATTTTCAGTACCACAGAGGAAAATAAAATTTGCAATGGGTGCATACAATCACAGTAAGGCAATAGCATCACTCTATTTCTGTCTTCTTTTAACCCCTGCAGGAATCATGTTAAATAAATATGTAGCATGCTGCATTGTCACAATAAGCTGATGTACAATTATGAGGCTAAATTCCCAAAGGAAATCAACTTGAGACTTATTAATATCCAGACCCTACAGAAGACAACTGTCAGACAATTGGTCAACACAGTACATAGTCTCTGTTAGGTACTGACTAACCCATTACGATCTTTATGGAGTGTCCTTTTGGGGTCTAGATCTTCAAATATGAGTTGGAAGACCCTTTCCTTTTATTAGTTGCTAAGCTCTTTATACTTTTACCATATTGCAGCACGTTAGAAGTCTGGGCTTTATTGTCTTATGTTATTGAAAATCCAGATTCCCTCAGCCTTCTCCCTCAGGTCAAGATTTGTCTGCGAATACATTCTCATTTCTCCATGTACAAAGGCTGTCTGGAGAGAGGCTGAAAAAGATTATGACTGTAATATACTTAAATCCAATTTATTTGCCTGACTAGAAACTTCCACACTTCACAATTGCTTCCTACAGAAGATTTTGTACTTAATTCTTTCTTGGCAGTAAAGAGCAAGCTTGATTCAGCTCATCTGACAGGTATATACACAGCACACACATCTGAGCCCCATCGTGGAACGCGCTGGAAGAGACAGAGTGAAAAGAGCGAATTTGCACATTTACCATTATGTGTTCACACTTTATTTTAATTTAGACATGATTAATTTACTTTATAGAAGCAGCTCTTTAAAGCTCATGTGAAAAGCCAGCATGATAGAGAGAGGAATGTAGCTTTAAAAAAAAACCCCAACAACAATTAGATGACTAGCAACCTGATGTAAAGGAATTTTGGAGAGATGTACAACTGTTTGTATTTCACCTGAATACAACCCCTTTTTAAATCTGTTTTATAATGCAATACTCAAGTTATTGCAGAATTTTCACTATGCCTTAAAGGAGTGCATCTATATCATTGGCATTACAGTTGAGAAAGTGGTGGGGGGATAGTGTTTTGAAAAGGATTAACCTGTCAAGAGCACTAGAACTCAAACTGGGCCAGTAGATCTTTCTGGAAGCAGTTGTTGGAACTTTACTTAATCTGGGTCTGCAGAGTTACTTGGATATAAACCACAAAGCACAGTGAAATCTGTAAGCTACAGATTCCTCTTCTGAATATGACAGCTGAAAACCACTTTATCCAATAGCTTCTTGTGATGCTTAGCAAACCACCATGTAGTTAATCTTTGTTTAGTTCCAATCTATATTCTTCTACTTTGTTTTCTTCTGCCAGAGCCTATGGCCCTGACTTAGATGCCTAAATGTTAGACAGCAAGTGTTAGCAGAGGCCTTGTATCAAAGTCTCTCGAATCTAAGTTAAAGCTTCACAGAGATGGCTGTCTAGTTTACATTGGACTACATCCAATGAAGAAGAGGCTACCATTTCTCTAAGTAATTTATCTTACACTGGTCAGACTGTCAAATTGGTCCTATTGTTAGGAATGTCTTTTTCTAACATTTAATCGTAATCTGCATCCATGAAACTATAATTCATTATTCTTCTATTTCTGGTGCTCAGGGGCAAGAAAGGACAGGTCATGGCCTTGTAGGAGAGGTTCCTTCGGATCACTCCCTCCACTCCCTTTCTCCCTGTAATCTTGATTCTTTTCTTAAGGTTAAACATAACCATCTCCTTCAATTGATGTTCATAGGATTTTGTTTCTAATTCCACAATCACCTTTATTTTTCTTTTTGAACCTGTTCCAGTTTATCTAACTGCACACAACACTCAAATTGAGGTCTGATCTGTTCTATACCCATATAAGGAATGGTGGAGACAGCAAGTCTGGCCGCCGGCATTCAGAGAGCAGGAGAACCCTGCTCTCTGATTGGCTAAGGCGCGCCATTCAA
>JANHFJ010001868.1:1623-20361 GCA_032468195.1 Cerberus rynchops
GGCCACTCTAGAGAAAAGAAGGACTGGTGTGTGTGTGTGTGTGTGTGTGTGTGTGTGTGTGTGACTATTCTGCATTTTCATATGTAGATGGCTTACATATTGGTATTTGAATATAGATCTTTTTAACATTTATATTTGATTGTGTTTTATTAATCTAAGTGAAATGTTAACATATATTGCAAGTCCATGTACGATATGCCATACACTAAACAAATAAATAATTGTATGCTTGTCACCTGTTAACAAAATATTTGCAGAATGTAATTCACCATTCCTTTTCTTTAATTATTCCTATTCTTACTGTTCAGCATCTCCTATATCCCTATTTCCAAATTCTGGAAGTATCAAAGAACCATATTCGTTTCAGAAAAGCATGGAGAAGAAAACTCTATGAAAGCTAGCATTGTATAAAGAAAGTTCAAAAGAGAAATATCCATGGAAAGACATAACATTGGCAGTTAGTCTGACTACTTTAGTATGAATACACTTTTTTATTCTAGCAACCAATAGTTTCATAGAAAGCCAGCCAAATGTGAAGACTGATTTAATTTGTAACAAATGGGAAGGGGAGCAGTTGGCAGCAAAAATAGCTGGTGTCAGAAGAAACAAGACAAGAAAACTTTTGCCTTTGTAGTGACCCTATGTTATCTATTCCACATGTTTTTAAAAAGCAGTATCTTTTTTGTAATGTGTGCTGATTTAATACTAGATCTTTCCAATGCCATCTGTATCTATTTGGCTTCTCTCTGTCTGGCTTAGAGACTGGCAATAAATTCTTCCAAATTTCAAAATAGTGAAGCATGACTGTTTGTAACAGTTTTTAAGTCTGGCATCTAAATATTCATATTTAGCTTTTTGAAATCTGCACTGTAGTTATTTATACAGATAGAAAAAATCTTCATTTGGACATGCCACCAATCATATAGGAAAGGGAAGTATGGAAAATTCTAGAATGATGTGCAAATTTGTATAATCCAATCTGTTTTACCCTTTTTTGCTGGGTCTCTACTGTGCTTGTACAGATTTATGTCCAGATTTTAAATTTAATTTGCTTGTCTGTTTAATGGCAGAGGATGGTGGAATTTATTTTTTAAAATGAACAAGTTATATGGATAAAAGTGCTCTGCTTTCTATGATTACATATCTATTCCAACAAGCATTGGAACTAACCACTGGCACAAATGTTTCTATGGGCTTAGACAGAACGTTTGTTCTAAAAAGAAGGGAGATCGTTGTTTTGGCCATTTTATGTATATGCAACTCTGAATCTACATTTTAATTTAATTTAATTTATTGAGCCATGGTGGCACAATGGTTAGAATGCAGTACTACAGGCTATTCTGCTGACTGCTGGCTGCCTGCAGTTTCGCAGTTGAAGTTTCACTGGCTCAAGGTTGACTCAGCCTTCCATTCTTCCAAGGTCAGTAAAATGAGGACCCAGATCGTTGGGGCCAATATGCTGATTCTGTAAACCACTTAGAGAGGGCTGTAAAGCACTGTGAAGCACTATATAAATCTAAATGCTATTGCTATTGCTAATGTTTTTGCTAGCACTCATATATTATTTCTGTAGTAATGAAAAACCTGAATATGTTCCTAGCAGATACTGAGGTAAAATACTTTGTTATTTCTATTTCTAAGTATTTCTATTTGATTGAATTCTATTGGACTTCCCTTCAGATAACTGTACAGAAATTTTATTCAAATACATTTTTATTCAAATGATTTCCTCATTTTTAATAAAAATAAATACAGTTAAGGATAATAAACAAAAAAAATGTTCTTGTATATCTTGATAATGTTTGATAAGGTTAGCCTCAGCCCACCCGACTTTCCATAAGAGTCTAAAGACCTGGCTCTACCAGTTATTTTGGGGTCCCAATGGAGGTGGGGCATCACAGTGGAGGTGGGTGATTGATTAATAACAGATTCTACCTCCCGTCCCCATCTGGCTCCCATGCTCACCTCCTCTTAATCAAATTTTGTATTAAGTTATATATGTTTTTAGTTCATATAGTTTTTCTCTTTTATAATTGTAAATCCTGAAGTAAGATAGGCAACCTATAAAATTTATAAATAAAAATAAATCAATAAATATTAATTTGGTATTAAATTGTTTACTATATTTTCTATGACTCAATGTTGGAAGTATTTGATTTCCAACCATGAAGATACAAATTCTTATTGAAATTGATGCCTCTGCTGAGTTACACAATCAATACCATCATTCTCACCAACATATTGATCATGCAATGTAAATATTGTGATGGTTGTAGCACAACATATTTGCAAGGAATATAAATTCTTCCATTCCACACCATTCAATCAGCACTGAAGAAGCTTCTTGGATGAGAAGCAAAACATCTTCAAGGAAAAGTCCAGTTGCCTCTTGAAAAAGTGGAAAAGGAAAAAGAAAAAAAAATATTATTTATTTATTTATTACACAAATTGATATGATTGCTCACTCCTACATGGTGACTTTTACAACATTAAAATTTCACAATGTAAATATATTAGGAGAAAGAATCAATTCCTTCAGGGTATTAAAAATGCTTTCTTTATGGAATACCCTTGTTTTTCCTGGTTATGTATTACGTGTATCAACTGGTTCTATAAAATAATGAAATATAGGTATATGTCCTATTTCAGGATATCAGATTAGTGCAGCATAGTGGGCTTTTGGGCGATATTCAGTTGCAAGCTAAACTTCTCTGAAAGAGCTAGGATGGCATTGTGACAGAGACTGATGACCAGATGGAAATTTCTAATTAGATCATAGTCTCTCTGCATAAAAAAAGAACTTGAGATGACTCCTCTGCACTTCAGAAGGCTGCTCCTGGTGAGCAAACTTCAAGAAACATTGTTTTTGTGTTTGATATGTGAATTGAGATATTGGGCAATGGGTCCTGTAATGGCCCCAAGGTTTGAAAAACAAGTACTTTCTTAACTACTATTGGAAACAAGCAATTTAAAGAAATCTTCAGATCAGCAGAATAAGGAAAAAACACAGAGTGAATCAAGTGTTTTCAGAATCAAAAAAGGTAGGGAAAAAAGAATGATTTTAAATGACTAGCAAAGAGCTTAAGAAGGATTTGATATCCAAAGGTTTAGTGGATAAAGGGAACTGTAATTCTGAAAAATTAAACTTTGTCAAACTCAGTTTTGAAAATACTGGAAATTAATAGACAAATGAACTGTAGTTTTGTGAAATATTGTTTGTTTAATATTAAAGAACACAGACAATTGGTGGATTTTATAAAACAAGGTAATATAAGGCAGACTATATGACTGCAACTATGAAGTGTAAAATAAGATTAAAGTATTAAGGAGAAAAAAATAGGACTGTTAAACTAGCTTATAGAAAAAGGGATCTCTATATGGATATTTAAGAGTACTGGGTTTTAAGATCGTCAAAAGATGAAAATGTTAACAAAAATATTAAAATGGAGGATCAAACCAAATTGATGAAGAAAACTGATTTGAAATCAAAAACAGTGGACTATTTGGATACCACTATTATTTTAAGATATAAAATATATTAAAAAATGAAGTTTAAAAGGACATGTTAAAATGGGAGAAACTGCAATTGTCATTGTTGGGGAGAATTTCTGTGAAAAAGATGAATGTTCTGCCTAGAATTACGATTTTTTTTTTCAGACACACCTGATTTGCCAACTAGTACACCATTTAAACAAAAGACAAATTTATATTTGTATTGTCAGGGAAAAAGGCACAAGTTAAATATAAGATGTTACAAGATGAAAAGGAATTAGGAGGGTTGGGTTCACCTGATATGAAATTGCATTTGCAGATTGTTTGGTGCAAGATGAAACGATGGATGTAGTTGAGAAATAAAAATTTTGACAGGTAGAAGAACATAGTTTTTATAAGTCAAAAGTGTTAAATATAATATATTGAGAGTATGGAATAGTTCTGGTTGTTCCCAAAACACTTTATGGCTCTCAGCACAAGAAGTGGCTTATAGACAAAAATAATAGGCAGAGATAATTTTTTTATATATTGTGAGATAATAGAATCAAAGTTAATATAAAATATAATCAAGACAACAATTGATGACATAGGAACATACATAGTTGTAAATGGTTTTTGTATATTTATAAGAAAGACAAAATTGGACAAAAGAATTCATGGTACTGAAAAATGTAAGACAGTGTTGAAATAGAATTGTGTACAGATGATGGACATGTATGTAATGAATAAACTTTTCTTGAAATTTGAAACAGAAGAACATGTGAAATAATTTATGATAAAATGTGTTAAAATGATGTGTTATAATACACAAATAGAACAATGGGGAATAAGATGACATTTATTGATACATTTTTCCTGTGAACACACTGGTACACATTAAAAAAGGAAATTCTGATGCTCACTTGTACACACACACACACACACACACACACACACACACACACACACACACACCATTTCTTCAAAGATATGACCGGGTCTTATTTTCTGATGACCCCCGAAAAATTTCTTTTTTAGAGGTGTCTTAATTTTCCCCTCACAGGCCTCACATGTCCACCAGCCTGCTTCTTTTGCAGCCTAAAATAACAAACAACACACCCAATGCATCTTACCTGGCCACAGGGCTGCTTCTTTTGCAGCCGAAAAGAATAAGTGACATGGCTGCGAAAGAAGCAGCCCGGTGACCAGGCAAGGCGCATGGATCATGTCGCTTGCTCTTTTTGGCTGCAAAAGAAGCATCCCGGTGGACAGGCAAGGCGCATTGGGCTACTCTTTTCGGATCAGATCGTCCCGGAAGATATCTGAAGATAAAATGGAAAGTCTCTCTGCAGCCAATAATAGAGCTTTGGGGCGATCTGGAGCTCTGTTATCTGCTGCAGATGCCTTCTGGAAAGCCCTCTGCAGCCGATAACAAAGCTGCAGAGTGCTTTCCGGAAGGCATCTGACTGCAAAAGGGAAGCCAGAGCAATGTGCACACATCTTCTTCTTCTGTGGCTGCTTGCTGCCACCCACATGTATCATCCTGAAGCTCTATTATCAGAGACACTTTTCAGAAAGCATCTGAAGGCAAAATGGAGGCTGAGGCAATGTGTGCAAATGGCGGCAAGCGCCCGCAGAAGAACAGCCACAGAAGAAAGTGAGGCGGTTTTTAGGGTGTGTGAGGCCTGGTAAGTAGGGCAGATCCACCACCCCATCCCCACCCTAGCTTATTTTTTAACTATGTGCCTCTATCCACTCCCTGCACCCTGGGGTGGGTGGGGTCTCATTTAGGACTAATTTTGTTGTAGGTGGGGGCTTAATTTTATTGCATGCATTGAAAAACACGATAGTGCTTCTTTTCAAGGTCGGGCGTCTTTTTGGAGAGTGACTAACATTTCAGGGACTTACTCGTCCCCTTCATCAGAGCGGATAAAATGAAGTTCATTGTTGGTTAGTTGACATTTTCTTACTGCTTGCCTAGTTTCATACGTGTGGATTGGAGGCCTCTCCCGCAATCCTCTATTGTGCATCCCAATTGCTTGCTCAACAGCTCACCTTTGGGCAGGCTCAATGTCATCCCTCTTGTGTTTGCATGTTTGTGCGTCCTGTATCTTAACTTCCATGGTGTTGCTTGTGCTGCTCCTGCCATAACAGGGTGGGATGGCAGCCTTTCCATCATGAAGGGGGAGATTTCCATACAAGATGATAGCAACGATCAACAGAATTCAAGACAAGTTACCACTCATGATGGACGATGTGTGCTGAGCCTGACAGAGAGGTTGCCATCCCGCCCCGTTACGGCAATTAAAGATACAGGACTCACAAACATACAAACATGAGAGGGGTGACATTGAGCTTGCACAAAGGCAAGCCATTGAGCAACCAATCATGATGCAGAAAAGAGGACAGAGGGAGAGGCAGCCAATCCATACATACAAAACTAGGCAAGCAGTACGAAAATGTCAACTAGCCAACAACAAACTTAATTTTATCCGCTCTGACAAAGGGGACGAGTAAGTCCCCAAAACATTAGCCACAATAAAACACGGTCCACGACAGCGTTTAACTCCTTCTTTTATACCATACATACATATATATACAGTACTTGCACACACATATACTTTATATATGCTACACACACACACACACACACACACACACACACACACACGTATTAATCACAGTCTATTTATTTATTTATTTAACATAATTTATATACCGCCCCCTCTCCCTAGGAACTCAGGGCACTGTACAGCCACGTAAAAACACATACTTAGACAATTAAAACCAGTTAAAATAATTAAATAGGGCTGATGAATTATAAAATAATGGTTTAAAATCTAAAATTTAAAAATCAACAATTAAAATTTAAAATTGTTTAAAACCCCCAAGTATCAGGTATAAGGCCAGGCCAGCTTGATGAAATAAATGGTTTAATTCTAAACCTTTGTTTATCTGTTTTGTATGATAGCAACATTTTTAAAAAATATTTATTTGTCCTTTCAGAAACCGAAACAAAAGGACTGGCATCCTCCTGGAGGTTTTATTTTGGGACTTTGGGCTCTAATTATCATGGTCTTCTTTAAAACCTATGGAATCAAGCACATGAAGCACATCTTTTAGAACTTCAAAGCAACCAAGTTTGAACTGTGGATGTCTCCATACCTGAAAATATTTGAATGGATAATGTTGTGAACTTGTCTGTTTAAAATATTTTGTCGCATTTTGCTCCATCTCTTAAAATGAACTTTAATTTTAAAAACCCTATTTGTTCCTTTTTAAAAACACAACATAGTTTCATAAAAGGCTTGAAGTTATTCTACTTGGAATTTTCCACCTGTGGAAAAACAAATCTCTACTGTGTACAAACAAGGCTACTTCGAAAGACAAGCATGATTTCAGTTAAGAAACATCTTTCCTTCAAGATCACAGCAACTCTACAATACAAGGAAGCATCATGAATGCTGCCATGAAGGCATCTAGGTGAAAAAAGACTCTAAGTATACTATTGTAAGTGGCAGCACTACTATCTTAGAAAACTTGTTTCTTGTCCTTCTGTCATATCTGAAATATTGTTTTATCGTTTTTCATTATGTAGAGCAGCTGATGAGTAGCCTTTATTTCCCTAACAGCCAGACAAGAATCTCGTTACGTAAAAAAGCAGTTGGAGGAAACAGATGAATGCAGAAGAAACTCTGTAGACATTTTATTAAAATATTTTAAAATCAATGAACATCTTCTGAGCTGTACTAAAAAAAAGTCGTGTCTATTATTATTTATAAAAAATAGTTCTGTTATTGAAGCAAAGGTTTAGACAATACGAGGAACCTTATTTAAGATGTCTTCTTATTGATATATACTTAAGTCACTTTTCAGATTTTTGCTGTACGTATTGAATATCTGCTCAACAGAAACAAAAATAGTCTCAGGGAATATCGATTAGCACTGTTTAAATTCAGCCTCTTAGATCAAACCTTTGCCTGCAGCTATTATATTTCTTAGATTGCATGAGTCATTCAAATTTACAACCAATAGCAAATTCATCAATTCTTCAGCAAATATGCACTTAAACTTTCCACATCCAGTCCGCTAGCCTGGTGGATCCACATTACATTCAAAAGCCATGAGCATAAAACATGATTAATATAGCTTTAGACTGAGCTATATATTTGTGTACATACAATTCTTGAGGTAGTATGTTCATGGAGAAAGGTATAGGTAAATATTTTTGAGTGGAGTATATTAAATCATTTAAATCAAACCTGCACATATATGTGTACTTTTTTTTACTTAGGATACAAAAGCTGGGTAACACCTACTATAGAGCATTGTTTCTCAACCTTGGCAGCTTTAAGATATGTGGACTTCTGGAATTCCCCAGTCAGCAAGGAGAATTCTGGGAGTTTAAGTCCACACGCCTTCAAACAGTTAAGCTTGAGAAACATCACCGTAGAACTAAGATGGATTGCGACAAGTTCTGCATTATAGTGAGTATAATTCTCCATTGAGGGTATTGTACACATATATAAATATATAAACACAAAACATATATAAACACAAAACATTGACCAATAGGAGGAATGAAATCATTTTGTGTGTTTCAGATTTCATCTCATACATGATTACTTGGGTTTATATAATATTGTTGGGTGAATCAGAGTCAAAGAGAAAAAGCTATGTATTACTTATATTGATAAAGACCAATATTGCTAAATTTGAATTTGATTGAAAGATAGTAATCTTGTCACAAAAGACCATTTTGTATAAGAATACTTATCTTTAGCAAAACAGCCATTAGCTAGCACAAAAACAGCAACAGCAATCTGTTAACATTTTGTTTATTGATTATTAAGATTCAGTACTTCAGAACAAAATAGCTTTAAAGTTTATAGTTTATATGATGACCCTCTTTTGCCCCCAGGAAGATCAGTTAAGAATAAACTGCTTAAATTTAAGTATTTCCAAAACTGTGTGTGTGAATACAAATACTAAAAAATACTATTTGTATGTTATATGGAATTTGTAGTCTTGAATATAACATGCTTCAACCTACTTTTTTAAATTTTATTTCTCAATTTTTGATACTTTAAAAATCTAATAATAGCTTTGTGGATGGACATTGTGAAAACAGTAAAATCAGTAGATGCCTGCTGGAATTAAGCAGTGGTATCCCTAGTTTGTAGGCTTCTTGTTCAACCTAAAATCTGTCCAACTCAGTAAAACCAGTAATTTTGGGGTAGCAGGGAAGGCAAGTTTGTGGGAACACAGGAGCACAAGTTATAGGCCAAGATAATTTGCTCAGAGAAATGAAACTGTTAAGTAAACACAATTTATGAAACAGGGAAAGCAGAAAAGCTGATTAACAGAGGTGAGGAAAACAATTAGATTAAAATGCCGCAATTCATGTTCCATAATTTTTAAAGTAAAATTCTTTCTGCAAAGAATGGAAGGCAATTGAACTGTAACAGTCCTTGTATTTGCTGATGCTTCCAGGAGAAAATTTTGGAATACTTTATAGAGACACAATGCAACACTGTTACAAGCAAGAATATGATTCTGGAGTATGTTAACAGAATCCTATTGTTTATTCTTGGGAAATTTATATTGACTGTATTAAATCATACTATGTTGAACAAAACTTTAAAAAAAGAATATAGAATATTCTAAAAGAATTGCATATAGTCCTAATTGGGTTTCTTGAAGGCATATAATTTCCTATCTGATTGTAACTGGGTTCAAGTAAAAGAGAGAAATGTAACTCAGCAAGTTTGAATATTGTCACTTTTTTATTTGTAGCATTAAGTTTCTTTCATAGTTCCTTAATAATTGTAATAGAAGTTTTTTTAAGAGTTTGCAAGTTCTTTATAAATCCTGGAATCTAGATTCCCTTCTATTCTTTACATCTATTCTTGTCATATCTGATAGTTTTTCTAAAACATAGCTTCTAACTTTCATTTCCTCCCTTATGTCATGAAAGGTTCAGATGCATACCTGAAGAAGATTCATTTATGCAGAAATGAGTAAAATTGCACCAGTTCTTTAATCTGAACTTTTGTGTGTAGTTACTTTTCATTCTTCATGATAATTTCAGTGGGATTATTTATCGGTAACATCTTGAGTTTTTGTAGGAGTACACTTGTGTCATCAGTGGTAGTATCTAATCACCATGTTTTTTGTTAGATTCTTTTCAATTTCCTCCAATTTTGATCTCCAGTTGGATGCATTTAAGCTTCATTATTATCACTCCCAGCAAGCAGTTTTGCTTTACATCTGGATTTACTTGACTGATTTGTTGTTCCTGCACTCCAAGATATTATCAACAAATTTCTCCAGTGAAACTCTAAACCATCCATTTTTCTTTGTTCAGCCTTTTTGATGGTACAGCTTTTACTGTCACATATTTTTTAACTTAGAAAACCAGGGATTTGATAATACATATCTTTGTTTTCTGTATTGTTTGCCAATTCTCTGGCACATTGTCCACATTTATCATGGTCCTTTTCCAAGCAGCAGACATATCTTTGTTTAATAACTAGAGTGAATTCTGAATTTTGAAAATAAAGGCTGTTAGTACTTTAGCTTCACCCAGTTGCATTGTCTGTCATTGCCTCTTGACATAAAGTTAATGGATTGTTTTATGTTTTCAAATGAATAAGAGAAGTGCTTGCAACAAGAAATTCCTTAAGTTTGTATTACTTCTAGCATTATCCTCAGCATTTCTGATTGTATGGTTTGCATATACTGTAACTAAAATAAATAAAACAACAGTATACAGCTTGTGCCATATACCACTAATGGGTCATCCAGATGGGCAGCAGTTTTAGGCATACTTACTATCCTCTTAATTTAATTCACATGGAAGACATGCAGTGGTAAGTACTTTTAAATACTATGATTCAATTTTATCTATGCAGTGTTTATTTTGTATTATTGTTCAGATCGTAAATTTCCTATTTTTGCTTAAAGCTGAATCTTAAGCAAAACTGGATATGATTTAGGAGAGCCAATGATTAGCATTTTTATTATTTTTTGTATTAAGATCCAAATACTTATTATGACAATCATTATTCTGTTATTTTGCATGTACACTGAGAACTTCTGCACTGGAGACAAATTCCTTGTGTATCTTATCACATACTACTTTATTGGCCAAGTGTTGTCTTGTGTTCTATTCTATTCTATTCTATTCTATTCTATTCTATTCTATTCTATTCTATTCTATTCTATTCTATTCTATTCTATTCTTGCCTTCCACCCTCCCAATACAAATCTCTATTTTTCATGCAAGGATAAAAAACATAATTCTCCTGCTTTCAATGTAAGTTGCCTTTTTTTTCCCTTCCAAGCCATCAATACATGCTGTCCTAACATGCCATTTTTCAATCTGTGTTAAAAGTCTGTTGCTTTATAAAGCAAGCTGTACTGAAAATCCTTATCACAGGATTCCCATATTAATATTTGGGTCTTATACAAAAAATAAATATGCCCTGACTCAGACAGGGATCATATAGGCCTGAAAGAGACTCCAAAGAGATGCAAATAAATAACAGAAGTGTGATTCATCTCCCTGTTTTTGCAGCAGGATTGGATACAAGAATTTCCTTTTCAAGAGCGTAATACTTCTGATCCTTTTGATCTGAAGCCTGAATATGAGATATTCTCCCATTTGCGGCTCTCGACA
The DNA here is from genome assembly GCA_032468195.1 of Cerberus rynchops. NCBI lineage: Eukaryota > Metazoa > Chordata > Lepidosauria > Squamata > Homalopsidae > Cerberus > Cerberus rynchops. The sequence continues at coordinate 12,776 of JANHFJ010001868.1, forward strand.
ACTCCGTTGCTCAGTGTGGTTATTACTTTTCAAAAAGGCGCTTTCTGGTGCAGTCACAGACAACATACGTTATTTTAATATTGTTGAAAAATTGAATAGAATGGTGAATAACAACTGGAAATTATCAGGGGCTATGTAACAGTCATGTTGTCTATCTAGGTCACAGGCCAGGCTGTTTTAACTTTCAACTATAATACTTTGTCAAAATATCAAAAAAGCTAATGTTCATCCAATGAGTGTTATCCAACTGCTAGAGCTCAAGCCTAATTCTCATTGTTTGAGAAACTGGTTAATCCCTGCAGTCTGGATTTAATTATTTGTACATCAGATTTTATGACATGTGTAAATTAATGATGCAAGAAGCCCTCTCAATATGCAACCCATTTTTTCTTTTAATGTATGACAATCTTGGGTTCCCTATTCTTTGAGATGAGCTATTGTTGTTTGGAAAGAAACATGAGGTGTTAGTAAAGTTGTGCAATTTCTTATCAATTCATAATATTTTATTCAATAGTAAAGAACAGATGTAATTGTGAGAAATACTTCCACCATAATAAAAAAAGAAGAAATGACTGAGTTGTTTTTTCTCTCACAACTCAATCAGCATTTTGCTTGGGAATTTATTTTTTCTATAGCTTGAAAACACAAGCACCACAACACAATTTTTTAAATAAATTCTCAAACTGATAAAAACTCACATCCCTCCAAATCCCTCTTCCTGTATATTTTCTCCCCATGCATAACACCTTAAAACGAATCCAGCTTTTCATGACAACTCTTACCAAAACATGGAATAATTTTACTATGTGAAGTGTATGGAAGTGTGCAAGTGGCCAATTAATTCTTGACAGCTTTAAAAAATGATTTGACTTCAATGATCTGTCATGTTCAAGGTCAAATAACACTGAATAAAATGCTTTTTATTCACAAGCTAGGTATAATCCCAAAAAGGAATGTAACAAATGAGGATCCATTTACAGATCTATTTAATGCTCTCCAAGATCATTTGCTAGATCTGAATAGTGCCGAGGCATCTTAAAGAAACCAGTGTATTTTATCATTATGTCAGACAGGACCAGCTTTATATCCATGTAATTCATTGTACTTCAGAACAGAAGGTTTGTTTCTTACTCCGCAAAGGAGTAACAGGATGTTCATGCATGGTCATAATCTTTTTTCAATTGGCCTTCTCTCTCTCTCTTCGCATCTATAAAGCAATATATACAAATGACTGAGTTTTACCATTTTCAGAGGCGGCATCAGTCTGCCTTGGCTGATTCCTCTGCAACCCAATCCTAGCTTTCCATATCATCCTTAAATAATTCCATTTAATCCTGCCTCTCTATCCACATCTACTTGGAGATAAAGTCCAGCGAACTGAATGGATTTGTAATCCATCTAATCCAAACATTTCTTAATATAGTTTTGAAGGTTTTAAGTAGCTCAGAAGGCATGTGGGAGACCACATTCTAAGATGCTTTTGAGATTCAAATTTGCTTAAAATATTTTTGGATCAAATGGAATTAAGGCTGCCAGATCATTTTTTTTTAGCAATATCAAAAGACCAAAAATAGTCAGCAAAGGAGCTGTAGATATAACTAACTCTTAATTGTACACCTAATGTCACATATTATAGCTGTAACCATCACTCTCAGCTGGAGCTCCCCATCAAGATGTGATGTGCTTGCTCTCAAAATGGCTTGATGCTGGAACGCTGTTTAAGAATACAACATTAAAAAAAAAAAAACCACAGAACTTCCAGATCAAATATTAATTACATGCCAAATAGAATTATCCTATAGTTCAAAGAGAAAATATATAAACAAGAAGCTGGGCATTAAACCAGCGGCAATATAAATCCTCAGTTTTTGAGCGATTATGAAAGATAAATAACCGTATCATTGTGAGATAGAAAAATACAGGATTGCATTAAAAACTTCCACTAAGTAACTGTTAAATGTCACTATGAAAACCCGGTGGCAATGTGCCTTAAAAACATAATGAATCACACATCTCCTGAATTACGCTCATTAATACCGAAGGTGTTGTCTTCTTTCCTTTTTAACAAATCACATATACATATGCAAATAGATAGAAGTGAAAATATTTGCTTAATCAAATACCGAATACCAAGCACCTTTTTTCGGTATTCTTTCAACAACTTCCTGAATACTGTAGCAGGGTTTCTTTTTTTTTTTAAATCCTTAAATCCTGTTAACCTTCCTTCTTTCAACTTGGCTTGCTGCGATACGATGTTCAATCCTCAAAAACCTGATACAGTCGGTGATTGTGATTGCAGCCTTGTGCATTGATTCCTCAGAATACTAGTTTAATCTTTGCATGATTGACAGGAAGTGCTTCTGGTTTCCAGTCTGGCTGAAAAAAGTGAATATTGAAAGTCCGGGCCCAATTCTCAAAGACTCGTTTTTCTGTTATAAAGCGATGATGACTTCCCTTCCTTCCCCGTTCATGTGAAATGTACATTGTACATTCATCGGGTCCCAATGGTTCGTAATAATGGTAAGGTACTGAAGGATGATTAGAATCCCTGTAGAAAGAGAGAGCAAATAGTTGGATGTGACTGAAAAATAAGGTTGTCCTCAGGCTAAGCCAAAAGGTTCCAAAAATCCTTTTCCCCCAGAAGGCCAATATTGTAAACATTTAAATATTTTATCTGAACTAATTAAACTACAACTACTCCAGAACTAAATGGCTGGCTACACTGAAGTGTGCTATGTATGTAGTTTGCATAGAGAGAAAACCTGAGATACATTCAGAGAGATGAGCTTGGGACATAATAGTAATAGGACCTCAGTCTTTTGATCCGGCCAACACAGCAACCAGGATAGAAGCATGTCTAGAACCATCCATTTGGTCCTTCCCCCTTTTTTGTGTGGTTTTGTTTTAAACTGCTGCGGTGATCCTAAATTGATTTGCAAGGATGATAATTTTATTTAACAACTGTAACAAATTGCAAGGTTGGAAAAATTGTAACTCCACCCAAATAGATTATTCTCCAGGGTATAAATTATATATGTTGTATATAGCTTCAATCCTCAACACTATTTTTAGTAATGAATTCTTAGGTTTTTTTTTAATTAATTGTAATATCTCAGACGGGATCTACATTTAAATTCCCAGAAACTCTGAAAGTCTAAGGGCCCTCCATGATCACTATTCTTATTGCTCATCTCTAGGTCTGTAACTTTGATACAGTTTGATCCCTTTTACTAAAATGAGCCCAATTCAATAAAAGACAAAGCAAAAATCAATCTTGCAGTATAAAAGAATGACAAAGGATCTTAGTTTAAGAGTGATTGTGTCTGTACTCTCATACCATATGGCAGTAACATAGAAACTAAAGCATTCAAAGTTAAATGCATAATTCCTTTAATTCTGCACATACCATTTAAGCATCTCTGGCAGGAGGTATACAATTTCCTGGAGCACTTCCTCCAGATTTTATAATCTGAGAAACACATTAATGTTCTAAGCTTCATATAACTAGTTATAATCTATACCTATAAATATGAAGGCAAATGTTCTCAACTAGGAAATTTTTAGATCAGGGGTATCTGACTTGGCAACTTTAAGACCTTAAGTACAGAATTCTGGGAGTTGAATTCCAGATCTTAAAGTTGCCAAGGTTGGTCATTCCTGCCTTACATGGATGAATTACAGCCCTAATGGCTTCTGCCATAATTAACAAACCAAACCTACATGCCATGACATCTACTAAATATTACAAGAAGAAATGTCACAACTTCATGCTCTTTGGCCCACACATTAATGCTGACAATATCGGTTATAAGGTACAATGTGATATTGCATCTTGGCTTCCCCATTAATGGTTTTTCCATGGTGGAAAACAATGCATGCAGCATCAAGATCACATAATGAATTTTCCTTTGAAGTAGATATTTGAAGGAAGAAAAGCAAGTACTATGAATTGATAAGCCTTGTAATGTCTGAGTGCGGCAACTGGTGGAAAGGAACAAAGATTTTTCTTTCACCTAGATTATTCATTTTTTGAGTAAAAAATGTGCAGTTATTCGCCTTTCAACTGCTACACAAACAACATAGCTAGGAAAATGCTGTAATCAATACAGCTTTTATTAAACCAAAGGAACACCCTCTTGTTTGACTTCCAAGATGATGAGAACATCTACACTGGTATCTTGTGTCTTTGGGGCCAGATGTTAATTCCAATCCTAAACATCCTCAAAAAGAACTGGGGTAAGTTTATAAGTTTCATCTTTCTGGTTTGGATAAAAGGTAAAAGTAAAAGATTTTACTCCACTAGTTATTTTTGTCTATAGGGGGCAGTGCTCATCTCCATGGCCATTGAGCCAAGTGCTGCCCAAAGATGTTTCCATGGTCATGTGGCCAGCATGATATCACGGAGTGTTGTTACCTTTCCATCGATGTACCTATTTGCATTTGCATGCTTTCAAACTGCTAGATTGGCACTAAATCGGGCAAGAACAGGAACTCACCCTGTTACGTGGCACTCAGATCTTGACCTGGGCTGCCAACAAGCCCAGTGTCTTAACCACTGAACCACTGCACTGCCCTCTGGTTTAAATAACCCAGACTAAAATTGTATGCTAAACCCCACTCAGCAATTACATTTTTATGCTAGCAGAATGAACTTTTTGAGAATGCTGAAAGTCATCCTCATCCTTGTTTATTAATACTAAAGCTACTACTAATCTATAAAGGTGACTATTTTATTACTCTGTGATATTAGACAATCAGTACTCAGTAGCTTATCAATATTATAGTAGGAATGCATTTACAGATGTAACTACTGTAGGTAAAAACGTTTTATGAAGTGACACTGTGTAATCGTCTGCAATACATACACACACACACACACACACACACACCAATATTTGTTTTGGGTAAAACAAAAAAATATTCAAAATTCATTATGTGCTACTAAATGGGAAATCCCACTGAGAAGAACTTTAAGCTCCAAAGTTTAACGCTATTAGTACAAGCATAAACAGTCTAAAGGCATTTTCAAGAAAGAAGCAGGCAAATTCTGACAGGTAAAGAGATGCAATAATAACATAAATCCATTACTCTTACATGATAGTTTGACAATCAAGGGACATCAGGATAGGTTTTGGATATTACTACATACTGCTACACTGCAGTGCAGCCCAACTGTTTTCTTGTCTGAGCTGTCAGAAATTGCATTAATTTTAACTTTTGTGCCAAGTTCGTTTAAAAAGAATCTCATAGTTTAATAGCTACTGCAGATTTTGCTAATCAGAATGGGAACTAATCTATGGGAAGAGGAATCTAATAAACAGCTCTGTTGTTCCACTAATGTGTGTTAAAATACTCAGATTGGATTCTCCCCAAGTCATGGTTCGTTTAAAATGCTTTGTTTTAAAAAACCAGACATCGCTGCAAGATTTCTGAATGAGGTATGGACTTCATCTATTAAAAGTTGCCAATCTTTCAAAGACATGATTGAACAATGGACTGAAGATATGATCTAGGCAGTTGTCATGCTTGCTTGGAGCTGAAACAACTTTAGACTACCATCCAAAGCACACCTCCAAATTAAACATGAACCTTGCACAAGAAATATGAAGGTTTTCAAATGGATTGAATAAATGTGGAGATATCTCAAACATGCAGTGCAATCAAGACGACCCAATAATATTTCTGAGCTAAAAGAGTTGAGGAAAAAATCAAGAATAAACAGACTCTTAGGAAAGGTTGTGAGCTGTTATTTATAATGAAGGATACACATCAAGTTATGATGGCAAATGGAGCTGGAATTTCCATAACTAAGTCACATGGTCGTAAACCATACACACATATACACAGGCCATAGATAATAAATGCAACAAGCCATTAATGACGTGTTTCTACGTATGCTCATATAATCTTGATTTTCAAATGTTTTGTTTCTTTAGAAATTAATATTCTATAGCATTATGTTTATCTAATAAATATTTAACAGACTAAGGGAAACTAACAATACAAACAATACAAACAATTTTTAATACTATATTAAATGTAATTAAATGCTGTTTGTTGTTTTCAAAATTCAATCACAGCATATGCTAATTAGGAGTTCCAGGAACATCCTGCATCTGTGTTTTGAGTAGTATAAAGACATTTAGGTGTTAATACATAATCCATAAGGCTGAATTTTGCAACCTACTTATAAATTCAGGTGAATCGATTACCTGCAGAAATCTGGTGGCACCATTCCATAGACATCTATTTTGTCACACAGCTCTAATGCAATACTCATTGTAAACCATCCAGTGCTTAGCCAAGTGTTGGATATCTTCCTGAAAACAGAAACAATTAAGTTCCCCAGGTGACAAATAATACTTGAGATAACTTCATGTTCGAAGGATTTTTTTTTAAAGTTGCCTATTAAAATTCATAGAAAAGTTGTACACATGGGCAGTCAACATTCAAAGTACTACTACTCCATTTAATAGGTTTAACTATATCCTTCTGGTTGTGAACAAATGTATTTAGTAATTGCATTTTTCATTCTACCATTGCAGCTATTAGTAGTATTATGTATCTGGGCAGTTATCTGAATAAGATTTGAGTGTAAATTGTGGGTTTGCATTAGTCCCACTAATTAAATGGGAAAGAAAGAAAACTATCTGGTTAATGGAAGAATTAGCAGGTGAATGTACACTTTATGTCAGCGTAGGGCAACTGACTGAACAACAATGCAACAAAATTTCACATGACTTGGACCATTTTTGCTGAAGTGGGTTCCGTCCAAAATAAAGAAATAACTGCAATGAAGGAGCCTTGAAGCATTTCCATCAAGTTCAATTTTCCTTTTTTCCTTTCCTTCCTACTTCAGCTACCTTTTTCTCTTCCCCACCTCTAGCCAACCTGTTTTGGTTTTTTTTTGTCATAATCTTTTGCTTTCCCCCCCTGAAAGACAAGAGAGGGAATCTTCTGTGTGTATGCTTATGTGAAAGAAAGCATTAAAAAAAATTGCACATTCAGAAAGGGGATCAAGTTAAAAAAATGAGAATCTTTACAGACTATCAATGATATTTTTGTCCTATTTGCTTTCTAAGAATACAACATATTGTACATACTTATTTGAGCACACACTGATATACATACACGTATTCACTTACTGGTAGAGAAATCCTTCAGGCTGGATAGAGTTAGCAAACAGAAATTGACAAAGTGGGAATATTGGGTATTCTAAAGAATTTGTTTTATCTCTGCTTTTCCTTTTGGAAAGGATAATTTTAAATTCATCTTTTTTTAAAGAAACAAATTCTCAATCATTTTCCCAATAAAGAGACACATTTAAGTAAGATTCTTATCTCCAAAACAGTTAATTGTCAAGCTTCTAGAACAGTGATGGCGAACCTTTTACTTACTGAGTGCCAAAAAGTACATGCTTTATGCATGCATCCGCACTTGCATGCTTCCTCCACGTGCGTTGCATGTGCAACTGCACCATCTGCGCATGCATGCAGCTTTTGCACATGCATTGCATGTGTGCTGCACATAGGCACTCACACACATGAGCAATTGCATGTGCATGCACAAGAGCTACAAAGACCAGC
>JANHFJ010001868.1:79489-90632 GCA_032468195.1 Cerberus rynchops
TCTGCTATGCGCACCACCCTTTGTAGAGCTTGCCTTTCTTGAAAGGTACTGTTCCCGAACCATGTGGTGATGTTGCCTGTCAGGATGCTTTCTACTATACAGGAGTAGAAGTTTCAGAGCACTGCTGTGGGCAGTATGAAGTCTTTCAGTCATCTGAGGTGGTATAGGCATTGTCGGGCCTTTCTCACCATGGTGTCGATGTATTGGGTCCATGTTAGGTTCTGTGAGATATGGACACCTAGGTATTTGAAGCAGTCCACTCTCTCCACTAGGCTTTTGTTGATGATAGTGTAGTCCACTATCAGCTCTTTTGTCTTGCTGACATTGAGGAGGAGGTTGTTTTTTCTGGCACCAGTTCTCTAGGTTCTGGAGTTCTACTTGAAATTTAAATTGTGTAGCACTTTACTAATCTAGAGATATATTTTCATGTATCAGTAAAACACTGCAAAAATGATATTTAACACTGATATTGCCAGTATCTATGCACAGAAGAAGAAAAAGAAAAGAGATATGAGTATAGGCCATTTCCATAATTAATTTTAGAAACTGTGCTAATAAAACAATTCACAAAAACAAGAAGATCAAGCAAACGATGAAAAATTATCATTTGTATTAGCAGTATGATCCTGCAAGCAATCATAAATCATTTGTTGTTGGGACAACAGTGAGACTGTTTGGTACAACCAAATCTGACCTGCAAAATCTGAATGACCAGCAGCTCTGGCAGGAAAGAGATACAGAAAATAAGTGTTCAAACCTATTTGAAGATTAGTGTGAAGAGATAAATACTGCCTAAAGTAGGACAATGAAATCTAAGAAGCAAAATAGAACTTTTTTCAATTCAATTCAATTAAAATTCAATTCAATTCAATCCTTTATTGTCAATACACAACATGTGTGCAGTGAAATTGAATGAGCCTCCATTGGTACAGTAACACAAAGCACAGAAACACAAAATTCATTCAAATACAGAATACATCTCCAGACTTATAAACAAATCCCTAACCCCAGGAAATACCTGGACTAGGCACATACATTTCCACATACAGATACACACACACACACACACACACACACACACACACACACACACACATTATTCCACTAGTATGTACATATTGCACATTGCACTGGCACTGTGAGTCTGTTGTATCAAGTCTATTTGTGGTGTTAGAAGTCTGACGGCCCATGGATAGAAACTATTTTTCAGCATATTTGTCCGGCTGAAAAATAGGCTGAAAAACTTTATATTTAAATAAAAAAAAAATCCTTAGTCCAAATTCTCTCCCAAATCTTACATTGTAGTTTTAGATGATTATTAATAAAAATAAATAAAGATTGAGCGTGGCAAAAACCTATAGGAAAGAGTCAATAGATTTTATTTTTCTTTTGCTTACATTTTAAAATTTTCAATGCTTAGAGGACATTTACATTAAATTAAAGAGAAAGTGAAGCTGAAAAAAGATGCATGAAGATGTGTTGACCATACAATTGGAATGATAATCTGTGTATTGTACTATTGTCTCAGAGAAAACGTTTTGAAATATATTTGAACTCCATAACATAGATGTAATCAAATTGGAATTTCCTACATTTGGAATCGTACCTTCTAAAATTCCCATGCACCATGGTCTTTGGTGTCAATGTTACAGATGATATGATCTTTCTGCATCTATGAGCTTGTGGACCATTAATTTCTCAATTTTGGCAACTTTGAGATGTGTGACTTTCATTTCCTGACTGTGGAATTCTGGGAATTGCAGTTCACATGTCTTAAAGATGCCAAGGTTGGGGAATGTTGCCTAGGACAAATGATTAAAAGCAAATAAGGGTAGGTCATCTGTGCTGCTGTCTATTGTTAGTTAAATATATTTCTATATTAAAAGGCAAAAAAGGAATTCTCTCTCTCTCTCTCTCTCTCTCCCTCTGTCCTTCTTTCACACATACACACACAACCACACAATCACATCCATACCTCTCTTTTCAGCTGGAAGTTATGCTTTTCCTGTGTGTGTGTGTGTGTGTGTGTGTGTGTGTGTGTGTGTGTGTGTGTGTATGAGAGAGAGAGAGAGAGAGAAAGAGAGAGATAGAGAGAGAGAAAGAATATATATGTACTTTTTACCTCAAACACAATGCAAATCTGTTATCATTTAGTGCTAGGTAAAATAAGTACCTTAATTGCCTATAAGACAATTCATGACCATTTACTCATAATGTATACTTATAATTCTACACTCAAACTATACTTAATTATTCTGTATTCTTTCAGCACATTACTTATGCTCATGAGCACATCACCTAACATATTGAGTTCAAATCTCCAACAGTAGAACTTCATGATGACAGGCTGGAAAAATGATTTTTTTTTTCTTAATGGTGATATAATAAAATACTATATAGATGTTAAAATATTAAAAAATAAATAAAATGGAGTCTTTGTTCTGTTTTGAAATGCTCCAAGTGGTTTGATGTTATGCATACTGCACTTTTGAAACTGAGTTGCCAGTCCTTTTAAATTTAGATTAAATAAATAAATATCATGTCTCAGAAGTTTATGATGTACTAGACTGAAGTTCAAGGATAGCTTCTTGAAGAAGCAGAGTAATTATTCCCAGCACTGACAAAATTGACAACAAGGCTGATTCCTGAATGATAACTGAACATAAAGGCATTTGACTGTCATTTGAATAATTGGATTGAGACATCAAAAACAGGATACTAACTATTTAAAAGGAAGGGATAATTCCACGTCACAAGTTTCAACTTGGGGATTTTCAAGTAGTCAGACTCGAGAAGAAAGAATGAAGAGGTTTAGAAGGTCAATTATTATCATAACTCATTAAATAACCTAAAAGTGAGAGAAAGGAAAATAAAATTATAAGACAAATCATTAATTTTATATTTAAAAAGTCTGTCCTGCAGATTCAATTTCATATCTGAAGGCAAGTATATACTTGCCTTACAGACTTCTGAAATAAAAAGCTGTCCTTGTTTTTTAAATGGATATATTATGACATGTTCTCCAAGGTCAAGGAAAGTATTGGAGAATTGTTGTAATGTTATAATATGAAACTTTCTGTCCTCAATATCCCAAAAAGGAAATGGTGTCAACAGTAAATCAATAAAGTTTTCCTTGAGTTACATTTAACTTCTAGTTAATATAGGAGCATAACTATTGAGTTTGCTAGCAATAATGCATAATTAGTGTGCCAACATTCTTTTGAGGCTCACTATCTAAAATAGTCTACATCCCTAGAAATTCCTAGAGTCTCCTATCTAACTGTACTATGTAGCCATGTGTGATATTGGGTTTTAAAATCAGATTAGATGCAGTCAGAGAATATTTAAATTCTTACATTTCTCCAGAATTCACATTGTTATAGGCATATTTTATGGAAGAATTGTTCCCTGAAATGATCTAGATACTTACATAACATAAATCTGTATTCTTCATGGGTATAAATAATGTGTGTAGCAATTCAGTGATGGGGAATCTAAATAGAAAAGAAAGCTTTATCTGGCACAGAAAATACAGGCTGAGGCTTAGTGCAAAATATAAGACAGACTCTTCCATTGATAAAACAGGATTGAACTTTGACTGTAAGGCCGGAGGTTTCTGATATTTGGGGCTGTAATCAACTCAGCAGCAATCCAATGGCATTGCTTGTTCTATACCCATATATGGGCATAGAGGAGTCAGAGAGTCTGGAAAGGCAATATCAGAGAGCGGGAAAATCCTGCTCTCTGATTGGTCAAGATGCGCCTTTCAAAGACTATAAGAACTGTCAAACTCTGAGTTAAAGCGTTCTTGTTATGTCTGTGCCTGTTGCAATAAAGAGCTGTTTGTCACTGAAGAAACGTGTCCAGCCTCTCCTTATCCAAACAAAACAAGTACTTTATGGAAATATAGATAAATCCTCTGAAGAACTGACGAAGCTTCTTGGATAAGAAGTAAACATTTTCAAGGAAAAAAACTAAGAATTGCCTTTTGAACAGCACTTTTGAACAGTACTTTTGGGATAACCATGACCAGGATAATTGAGAATTTCCACAGACAATTCTCTCAGAACTATTTCCATGGCTCTCTATACTCTGCAGCTTCTTACTTGCACTTTGGCTTCTTGAAGGTAGGCTAGCATTATAGACTGTGAGGAGCACAGTACAATAATTTGGTGATCAAAAGAAGCAGGCTTTACTACAGCAAAACCTCCAAATTTTATACTTTATTATTCTGCCTTTGGATGAGCTTACAAACCTCCTGTTGAATTTCACAGCGTTAGTAGCCTTAGCAAGTTGCTACCACATATGCTATTTTACATATACATGTTTACATGAATTTCAATATGCTATAAGAATATATCAACCAAATCTGACTCCATTGTATGATAAAAATATATCTGCCAGGTTTGGTCCGAGTATCTTCAAACTATTTCTTATTAATTCACACATTGAACTCAATTAGGAATGGCCAAACCATAAACATTCGAGTTATGTACTTGATATTCCCTAAGAAAGATATAAATTTAAAATCTAACAGATTTCCTTTTCCCTTATTTAAATCTTAATGAGTGAGTATAAATAAAAGGTCAGATTTTTGCATAATAATATTGCATAATATTATTGCATAATATCTAATAATAGATAGCTTTGCATCTATTATGCACCATAGAAAGAATGCACGAAGCAAGAAGTTCTAAGTTAAGTGTGTAATTTTTATTTCAAAGGTATTCTTCTCATAGTTGTGCGAAACAAAAACAAAGATATATTTATTTAGGAAATATAATGATACTAGGGAAACTTAAATTACATCTATGCAAAAATCCAATATTCCCCTAATATGTAAACTGGCTAGATCTTGATAAACTTGTGTTGCATGTATTCTGATTTTAAAGATGAGAGTGCAATTATTTACTTATTTTTTTGTTAGTCCAACTAACCACTTTCCCATGGGGAAAAAAGTTCCATTGATTAATTTTCTTTCATCACAGTTTGCATTCGTATATCCTACTAGCCTGAGAGTACTTTTGAATGTAACATTGACATTAGTTCTGCAGTTGCCTTTAGATACTTAAGCTTCCTACTCACGTGACATCAATGCAGCTTTTCCTTGATGTGTTCACTTTCTGGCAAATATTTCTATGGCTCATGAAAAGTCTGCTCTAGTAACTATGGCACAATATTTCTATGGTTGATGAAAAGTCTGCTGTAGTGACTGTTGATATGTACCAGAGCTACCAATTCTGCCCTTTATCAGCTATTGAATTGCAGAGACTTGCTTATTTATCTTTAAAGAAAGTTGTTTTGATTGATGTCTCTAATTCATCAGCCTTTGACAGTCCAATTCCTTTGGAAGTTGCCTCTTCCATTCAGTCCTTTTGATGGGCCCCTAGCCTTGACCTTATCCGAGAAGGTTTTGTTCAGATGCAAGTTGCCTCTGGAAATGCAACATTTCTGTGAAGTTGGGTGAATACTTCTTCCTCTCATTCTATTGCTTCTTTAAATGTCCTTTCTGAGATGATATTCTAGCAAACATTTTTGAACAAAACTTAATGTGAGGTTTTCTTTCATTGGAATAGTATTATTGGCACCCTCATATTATGATCTTCCACAATTTATGTTGCCTATTTGGAGCAGGGGCAAGGGAGTATAACAGAGTAACATTGTTGTAGATTCAACCCCCTGTTCAGGCAGGAAACCCTATAGTGTTTCAGACAAAGGGTTATTCAATATCTTCCTAAAATCCTCTAGGGTTGGAGCACCTACAACTTCTGGAGGCAAGTCATTCCACTGATTAATTGTTCTAACCGTCAGGAAATTCCTTCTTTCCTTTTCATTCCATTCATTTCCATCCATAGCTTCTTGTCCTGCTTTTAGGCGAGAAGTTTGACTAAAGAATGCCAAGAACTCATTCCAAGTGTGTATGGCTCCTAACAGATCTCTCCCAGTATTATCTAGCTGAAGCTATCAGGCACCTGTATATCAGGCAGTAGCAATCTGTGAAAATGCTGAAGGCAGATTATGACTTTAATGACGATGGCAAAGGTGCACAAGAAAGCAATGGCATTTTACAAGAAAAACAATTGAACAGGCATATAGAATGATTGACAATATAGTGTTGGATGACAGGCTCCTCAGTTTGAATGATGTGAAGGTGTGGCAGGAGAATGTGGAGCCATTTAAAAAAAGGCTATTTAGGCCCTGAAAAATAGAAAACCTGAGAAAGAAACTCAAAATACCTCAGTGGGTTAGATATAAGTTGAACTGGAGAGCAGCTTTGATAGTTTTTCAAGATTCTGTTATAATGTTCTAACTGCATTAAAGTACTTTCTCTTAGCAGTTCTAGTAGTATTATAATGACATCTATAAAGACACTGAAGATGGAAACAGATGTGAAAAAGGCAAGTCTTTCAAAAAAATATCTGGACTCAGGAGTTTTCAACCTCAAATTGATATGCTAAGGGATGCCAATACACAGCCTCTATCTAATTAAAAGGAGAATAGGATAAGAATGCAAGGAGTACACTGAATTTCTGTATCATTGTCAACTTCCAATATACATTAGAAGATCTTCGCTATTTACAAAAAGAGAAGCTTTGATAGTTTTCAAGATTCTGTTATAATGCTCTAACTGCATTCAAGTACTTTCTCCTAGCAGTTCTTGTTCCTGACCTTGACTATGGCAAAAGATGGTACTCAATGTGCTCAAACAAATAAACAATGGTTAAGGCCACCAGAAGAGCAGCAAAAGAACTTTGTATTTCCTTCAATATCTGAAGCAGTAAAAGAAGAAGACAAGGAGGAGAAGAAGAGAAGATTATTGATTTCATAATCAGGAAAGCTATAGCAAATGTAGCACTTGGATATATTGTAAATTAATGAATGACTAAATAATATCAGTTGGACTTTGTGGTCAGTCCTTAATGTATTGGTTATCCAAATTTATGCTCCAACCATTGATTCAGAACAGAGAGTTGATTAGTTTTATCAACTTAATTTAATTTGAAATAGAATGTGCAAGCAAGATATGCTGCTTGTGGTTTGAGTCTGGCATGCCAAAGTGCGAAATAGTAAAGAGGAAAATGTATTTGATTGCATGGTCTAAGAAACAAAAAAGATAAGAGAACAATTAATCAATTTCTGCTAGACTAAAATCTGATCATTTACAACAAACAACAAATTGATTGATTGATTATGTTGTATTAAATCAGCATCAGCTCTTAGCAACTACATAGATTTTCTCCATTATCAAACAACTGAAATGACCTCTGTATACATGAACATCACCAGACAGTGCAGATAGGAATCAAATTGATTATATTATTACAACAAACAGGTTGAAGAACTTAATTATATAGAAGAGATGTGATTAGGGACTGACAGATAAAGAATTGCTTAGGTCCAAATCAAGCTACAGTAAATTGTAAGAAGAAAGCCAACCAGTTCCACAGTATGATCTTGCATATATAGCCATCATTACCACAGCACAACTTTAGGAATTGCTTTGAAGTCCAGAATCTAGGATAGGGAACCAGAGAAACTCCTGGATGACATCAAAGAATATTTTAAGGATGGATGTGAAAGAAATTGCCAAAAACTAATAAATGGAAGAAACCAAAGAGGATCAGAACAAATAATAGAAATTGCAAAGTAGAAGACAAAACAAAACAAAAAAAATCTTAGAAAGAAATTAAAGAATTTCAGAGAGTTGGTAGAGTATAATAAGTAGTATTATAATGACATATGTAAAGACACTGAAGATGGAAACAGATGTGAAATTAAGGTAAGTCTTCCAAAAAAATATCTGGACTCAGGAGTTTCCAACTCGAATTGATATGCTAAGGGATGCCAACACACAGCCTCTATCTAATTAAAAGGAGATAGGATAATAATGGAAGGCATACACTGAATTTCTGTATCATTGGAATGTCAACTTCCAATATACATTAGAAGATCTTCACTATTTACAAAAAACCTCTAGTACTAGAAAATGAAGTTAGGACAGCATTCAGTCACTACCAAATCAAAAAGCTATAGGAAATGATAAAATATCTGGGAAAATATGGCAAGTGATAGACGAATCAATAAAATTGTCTAACGAACCTATGCAAGCAAATAATAGAAATAGATTGGACCCCACAAACTATCAGCCTGTTACTCAACACAATAAGTAAACTACAAGCTAGATCTTTATGTACAATTATTACTGGATTGGATCCAAAGAGTTGCTTTGCAGAAGAGCAGGCTGGTTCAGAGGAGAACAATCAATTTTGGGCCACTGCCTGGATTTTTCATCTGTCTGAAAAATGTTCTAATCCCCGCATCTCTGAGAAATATTAAAATTTCATTTGGCCTAGGAAAATATAGGGGTTTTGGATGCTATAAGAATATTCCAGGGCAGCAGCAGCAATGACAATGGCAATGTAGGAATGGAATTCTTGAGCCATATGCTCCTCTGTTGTTCCTTTTTCATGGCTTTTAGGATAACTCTTATCTATCCCATTCTGAAGACATTTACAGATGGAGATATATTTATTTGTTGTTCTTCTTGTCTGAAAGTAACCCAAAATATCTCCCAGGTTTCCCACTTTTGTGTGTCTATATGTGCTATTCATCTTATTTACAGTTGAAAATCTTATTTATGTTATTTTATTTCATTATTATTGTATTTCTATCCCTCGACTTTTATAGTCTATATTTCATTCTTGTTCCTTCTTCTATATCTTACCTGTACAGTATATGCATATATACACACATAGTGTTTAACATAGGCTTTATGTCATTGTTTTATGCTCTTATGGCGGTAATAAAGTTATTTGATTTGATCTGAAATCTGGAAAATGACACAATGGCCAACACATTGGAAGATGTTAGTCTACATATAAATACTGAAGAAAGATGTAACAATCGTTAACCCAAATTCCTTAATTTCACATGCTACTACAATAATTCTGAGGAGCATCCAATGCAGATTAAGATGCTATGTTGAAAGGAGGTGTGAAGTGTTCATAAGGCTGAAGAACAATTGAAGGTAATGCTAATGCATGCTGGAGAATTGAGAAGGCTGTGGAGAAATCTCCAGCAGAATTGAGGGAGGTGTTAAGAGTGGGTCAAGTTTAGAGTTCTTGTACTTAAGTGGCACGGGTTTAACCTCCCATAGAATCCCTGAAGTCTTATCCGACTATTTCCAAGAAAATGAAGTCAGTCTGAAAAGATTATTGTAACATTATGGTAGCTAACAATAAAACTTCTGCTTGAGACAATTCACAAATCATTCAAGTTGCTTGTGTCTGACAAAAGCCCAAGAATATCCCCACCAAGCCAACATGTACTTCAGTGACTATCGAAAGGAGTTCAATTATATCAAGCTTTGGAAATATTTTTAGGAAAATTTAATTTAATTTATATACCGCCCCCTCTCTCAAGGACTCGGGGCGGTGTACAGCAGATAAAAACATACATAGTAATCTAAAAACCAATTAAAATGATTACCGGTATATAAAGCTGACAATTTAAAATCAAATTAGTTTAGTATTAAAATCAGCGGTTAAAATGAATTGAATTTAAATTTTTTTAAAATTACAACTAATTTAACAAATTAAAATAACCCTGAAGTATCAGGCCAGGCCGGCCAGCTGGAAAAGATGGGTTTTCAAATGGGAATCTGCAATGAGGAGATCTAGTTTGTGGAAAGACAGGTAATAGTTTTATGAGTATCTTACTAAGGATTTATAGGAAAAATAGCAATGAATGAAATGAGAGATGATAGGTGTATTTCATGTTGATATAGGTTTTTTAGTCTGTTTTCTAAGATTATTTGGAAACTTTTAAAATTTTCTGCAGCCTTTTTCTGAAGTGTCATAATATTAGCATATGCTGGAAGTTAATTGCTCATGCTGCTTCAAGGCAAATCAGCTTCTCAAGGCAATTAAAAACTAATAAATGGAAACTGCTGACAATTTCAAACTAGGTACAGGGTGAATTGCTTTAAAACCTAATTGTTTGATGCCCTTCAACAAATGCTATTGTTTTCTGTTTACATAATAAAAATTCAGCATAGGTGCTATATATGTATGTATGAAAGTAGTCAACCCAAACGGAGTTTAAAAACCAAACTTAAATTCATGAAATTCATAAATGCATGCTTTTAAGATTCCACGAAAAGTTCATGACTGAAAAATGGTTGAGATCCTAAGCAAAAGAAGAAGAAATAGATGTTGTTTTTCTTGAAGCTATGTCTATACCAAGACATGGCTGAATTATTAGTGAATCTACAATTACGTAAGGCAGGGGTGTCAAACTTGTGTCAACACATTGTCATCACGTGACATAGCGTGACTCCCCCCTTTGCTAAACTGGGAATGTCTGTGGTCAGCATGTGACGCATCCAGCCTGCGGGCTGTGAGTTTATCACCCCTGATGTAAAGCACTTTTTCAGGTAGAAAAAGGTTATCAAGGTTCACAAAGAACTCTCTCAAAACTTGTCCAAGTGTCTAATATTAATTTTAAAAAACCAAAATAGATCTTTATCTTGTGCCAGAACTATAGAAATAGCATGCTTCAGCAAATCCTCAAAATAAGATATTTATGTGCCATTACCTGATTAGTTGATATTATAAGAATGTTAAGCTTTGCAGGTAAGTTGCAAAAACTGAGCAACGTCTAGTATAAACTCTATGCATGTTTTACTTGAAAAAAAAAGTGTACACTTCACCTTTTTGTCCTAATAAGATTGCAAACAATTATAATTAGGATTAAAAGTTTTAGAACATTTAAATGCACATAAAGGACAAGAAGTTTATATAATTTAGAAACTATAGAAGCTATAGTTTTAACACATATTTTCCAGGCTTTCAAATGTTGGCAGAAAACTGTCCAAAATGCTTTTTTTTCCTTAAAAGAAAGCCTTCAAGTGAATAGGAAAATAGAAACTGGTTACTATTTTTTTTTTGGATGAATTTAACATAAATCAAATAGGTGGGTGGGTGTGCTCTACTTATTATGGTGTAGTTCATTTAACATGTCAAGATCAACCTTTGGGTTAGTATAATGACCATCACAGACCTGCAGACCTTCCGGCGCGCATTAAAGACACATTTGTTCAAACAGGCCGGTCTGGCCCAGCATTAATTTATTTGGGGATGGT